>SNVD02016297.1:0-126941 GCA_013180625.2 Boswellia sacra | reverse complement strand
ACAAATCACCACTTTTACTCAAAAACAAGGAGAAACCATTTACCAATGTTAGGATAGGTATAAAGAATTGCTTAATAACTGTCCTCACCATGGTTTTGAAACTTGGAGAATAGTTGCACACTTCTATGAAGGTTTAATACCTCAAGATAGGCAATTAGTAGAGCTAATGTGTAACGAACAATTTGGAGATAAAGAACCTGATGAAGCAATTGCCTACCTAGATTCATTAGCAGACAAAGCCCAAAATTGGGACACTACTAGCACATATGAGGTGGCAAGCAAAGCCCCACCCTCGACATCCAGTAGAGGCATTTACAACCTTAAGGAAGATCATGACCTTCAAGCCAAATATGCATCTCTAGCTAGAAAAGTCGAGGCTTTAGAAATGAAAAAGAGTGGTCAATTAAATTCTATATATGAAATTATCTGTCACATTTGTAATGATAATGACCATCCTATTGATGAGTGCCTAACTTTGCTTGCCTTTAAGGAATGTGTACATGAACAAGCCAATGCCTTGAACACTTTTAAAAGGCCAAATCACAATCCATACTCACAAAACTACAATCCTGGTTGGAGAAATCATCCGAATTATAGTTGAAAGAATGACAATCATGCACAATCTTCACAAGTCCCTTTTCAAACACAGCAAAATTTTCAAAATACTCATGATCATACATATGTTCCTCTTCCTAGGAAGGACCTTGAAAAAACGTTGTATTCATTCATTACAAAGCAAGAGACTTTCAATAGTTAAACTGCTCAAACATTAGCAAACTTGTCAGACACTCTTGCAAAATTTGCATCCACATTTAGCATTCAAGAAAAAGGAAAATTTTTTTCTCAAACATTACAAATCCCAAAGATTAATCTAACTCAAGTGCGGGTAGTTCAAATAGCCATTATGCGAACCAAGCCAAATCAATCATGACCCTTCATAATGGTAAGATTATTGAAAAACACATGTCTAAACCTTACGAGAAAGAAGAATAATCGATCTCTAAAGGTCAAGAAGATGTCCCAAACCAACACCTAGCGAAGAAGGAACCAAATCCCCACCTATGCCTTCATTTTCTTAAGCATTAACTACACAAAAGAAGCCAACTCACAATTCTGAAATCTTTGAAGTTTTCAAACAAGTGAAGGTTAGCATTCCCTTGTTAGATGTGATCAAACAAGTAGATTCTTATGCAAAATTTTTGAAAGATTTGTGCATTGTGAAAAGAAAATTGAATGTGAAAAAAAAAGGTCTTTCTGTTAGCCCTAAGGCTACATGATAATTTTGATGATAACAATACACATTGATTAATTGAGAGTTACTCACATGTTTATTTATGTGCAAGAGTAAGATCATTGAAATAATTTTAAAATCAAGAAGAGGCTTATTAAAATGAAGTGTTGAAGCTAAGGAGAAGACTACATGTTAAACGCACCAAAGTTTAAGAACAAGGATTGACTCAAGGAATGTGACACATGAGCAATGTTCAATCAATTGGTCATATATATCTCTACAAATATCCAAATGACGTGAATCTTGAGCCTTTGGAAATCTTACTCAATTTATAACATTTCATATGTTTTAATAAAATTCAAATTTCAAGTGCAAGGTTGTCCAAATCATCATGCAAGTTGAAAGACAAATGGAAGCAGCTGACATGAGCACTAAATACTCCTTTGGACATATCTTGAGCTAGAAAATCAAAATGACTTGATTCTTATGGCATTGGAAAGATGACTTAATGAAGAACATTTCATATGTTTTGAATAAATTCAAATTTCAAATGGAAGGCTGACATAATTGACATGCAATTCGTTGGACTGACACAGAGAAGAAAATCAACTCACATGTAAGCAGCTCAATGGTTGTTGTGGTGACCATATCGTAAGATAGAGAATCCCAATTGCTTTGATTCTTAATGTTTTCGAAGCTTATTTAATAATGAAGATCTTTTATGTTTTGAAAAATTCAAATTTCAAACAGAAGGCCGACATAATTGACATGCAATTCGGTGGACTGACACAGAGAAGAAAAATCAACTCACATGAGCACCGATGGTGTTTTGGCCATATCTTAAGATAGAGATATTCAAATTCTTTGAATCTTAATGTTTTGGAAAGCTTATTCAAATATGAAGATCTTTTATGTTTTTCCAAATTTTCAAATTTCAAACGACATTGACAAAAATGGCAGACCAGATTACGTTTTTTATGGTGGGCAGAAAATTTGGAATGGTGTCTCACTTGATTAAGTTCATCTCATTTGCCTATAAAAGGAGCCATTCTCCCATGCATTCAACAAGTGCAAGAGAAGCATTTTATCAAGCAAAAAAGCCAAGAGAAATATCACGTTTATAGAGCTTTTATATTCTTTATCTACTCTTTGAAGAGAGTTGTACTTTTGTTGTAAAAACTTTTCTTTGTTCTTATATTGTGTGAGAGTGAGATCTTCTTGTAAAGGATAAAAGATATACTTGAGAGAACTCTTTCCTTGGTGAGGTTGTTCATCAAGAAGAACTCTTGGTGTGGTGTTATCAAGGGTTGAAGGAAGTTGCCTTGGTGAGGTTGTTCATCAAGAAGAAATCTTGGTGTGGTGTTATCAAGAGTTGAAGGAAGTTGCCTTGGTGAGGTTGTTCATCAAGAAGAACTCTTGGTGTGGTGTTATCAAGGGTTGAAGGACGTTGCCTTGGTGAGGTTGTTCATCAAGAAGAACTCTTGGTGTGGTGTTATCAAGAGTTGGAAGAAAAAGTCTTGGTGAGGTTGTTCATCAAGCAAGTTGTAAAGAATTCTACAACTTAGTGGAAAGCCTAGCTTGTGGAGCTAGAAGCCCGTGGACGTAGGCAAGGTTTACTGAACCACGTAAATTGAGTTTGTACTCTTTCTATCCCTTTCCTCTGTACATTTACTTGCACTTGTGATTGTTCATCATTATTATTCTTTTGATTGCATCTTTGATAAATTCTAATTTCATCTTCTTCACCTTTATTCTCAAAGAAAGAGTTAAATAATTTTGAACTTTCAAGAAAAGTTTTCTAAATCCTTTTTGATAAATAAAAACCCAATTCACCCCCCCTCTTGGGTTGCCATACCTGGGTCAACAAGTGGTATCAGAGCCAGGTTGCTCATTTTTTTCTAAATCTTAACCGAATTTTGAGCTATGGTAACTTTTAATTCAACTTCATATGTTGAGGGACTTTCTATATCTAGACCTCCACTTTTTAATGGAAGTGATTACTCTTATTGGAAAACTAGAATGAGTATTTTCTTGAAATCTTTTGATTATGATTTGTGGTCTATTGTTTTGGAAGGACCTTTTGTTCCTACCAAAATTGAAAATGGGGAATGCATGCTTAAAGAACCTAAGAGTTTAGTGAAGATGATAAAATGAAATTGAGTTTGAATGCTAAAGCTATGAGATGGAGTTATATCTGTGACTATAGATAGAAAGTGTATTAATTAGGAATATAGCTACGTACTTACCGGACCACAACCCCCCAGAAATATGGCACACACTTGAAGCTTACGTCATGAAGGAACTAGTCAAGCTAAAGAATCTAAAATTAGTATGCTAGTTCATAGTTATGAGCTTTTTAAGATGAAATCGAATGAATCAATTACTGAAATGTTTACTAGATTTACGGATATTATTAATAGTTTGAAATCTCTTGGTAAATTTTATTCTAATGTTGAAATGGTGAGAAAGATTCTTAGGTGTCTACCAAAATCTTGGGAGCCAAAGGTGATGGCAATTCAAGAAGCAAAGGACCTCACCAAACTACCATTAGAAGAACTTATGGGTTCTCTCATTACTCATGAAATCATCGTGAAGGAGAATGAAGAAGAAGATTGCGATGTGGCAAACATGTGCTTCATGGCTTTAAGAGAAAATGAGATAAGTATTCTAAACCATGATCCTAAGCTTTCATATGATGAATTACTTGAAGCATATTCCAAAATTTACATGTAGACAAACGTTGAAATTCATTAAACAAATTCAAAAATCAATGTTTTCAAAAAGAAGTCAAAAATCATGTTATCTCAATTAGAAGAGTTGGTGGAAATAAATGAAGCTTTAGAAAATGAAAATGAAATTTAAAGCAAAAAGATTTTGAAAGTTTGGAAAGTCAAATGCATTTTTTAAAAACTGAAAATGAGATTTTAAAACAAAAGGATTTTGATAAATTAGAGAAAGAAAATGTTATTTGAAAAAGGAAAATAATGATTTAAGAAATATTGTTGATAGTTTTACAAAAAGCACAAAAAATTTGAATTCTATGTTGCAAAACCAAATGTGTGTTTTTGATAAAAGAGGGTTAGGACTCATAAAATCCTAAAAATCAAAAGTATTTAAAAATTATCTTTGAGCGCATGCATTTCTAGGAATAATCCTAATTCATTATGTACGTATTTCGTGGAAGAAAAAGGACATCAAAGGTGCATTCTTGCTATATTAAGAGAAATCCTAATTTGAAACAATATCGGATTCCAAAAAGGAACCACATAACTAACCCCAAGGGACCCAAGAACATTTGGATACCAAAAAGTCGCTCTTTTAATGTTGATTGTAGAAACAAAGGAGTGGCAAACACAAGTGGTACTTAGATAGTGGATGCTCAAAGCATATGACCGGAGATGCCTCCAAGTTCTCAAGATTAATCATGAAGAAAGGCGGATATGTGACCTTCGGTGATAATACCAAAGGAAGGGTAATCGAACATGGTGATATTGAATTTAGATGATGATGTTGTTGAGGTAGAAAGGCAAATCAAGGAATTAAGGCTTGATGAAAAGAGCTAAGACGAATTATAACTGCAACAAGAAAAGCTTAAGGAAGTAAATGATTCTTCCCAAAAATTACCAAAGGAATGGAGGTATGCAAAAGCTCACCCTAAAGATCTCATTATTGGTGAACCATCACAAGGTATGAAAACTAGATCTTCTTTTAAGAACTTTTGTAATCATTTTGCTTTTGTCTCTCGATTTGAACCAAAATCTTTTAAAGAAGCCGAAAATGACGAAAGTTGGATTTTGCTATGCAAGAAGAATTTATCAATTTGAGAGAAGTCAAGTGGGAGTTAGTCCTAACCTAAAATCATTCTACTTATAGGCACTAAATGGTGTTTTGAACATAAGTAATGAAAATGGGCCCCCATTTATTAGAACAAAGCTAACTTATTTCTCAGGATCAATCATGAAGAAGGTTGATGTACTAGAGGTCACCTTTGGGCACCTGTTGATAATTAAATCATGAAGATGTTGTGTGCATTTGCATGTTATAAAATTTTACATTATATCAAATGGATGTCAAAAGTGCATTTTTAAATGGTTACATTATAGAGGAAGTATATGTAGAGCAACCTCTTGGTTTCAAAATCATGATTTTCCAAACCATGTTTTCAAACTCAAAAAGGCAATTTATGGCTTGAAACAAGCACCAAGAGCATGGTATGATAGATTGAGCAAATTTCTCATTGATAATGGTTTCGAAATGAAAAAAGTTGATACTACTCTTTTTGTTAAAACAAAAAGTGATGATTTATTAATTGTTCAAATCTATGTTGATGATATTATATTTGGTGCTACTAATGTCTCTATGTGTGATGAATTTTCCAAGTGCATGCAACAAAAATTTGAAATGAGCTTAATGGGAGAATTAAATTTCTTCCGTGGACTTCAAATCAAGCAATCAATAGATGGGATCTTCATTAATCAAGCTAAATACACAAGAGATCTTCTCAAGAAGTTTGACATGGATAATTCAAGGACATATAACACACCTATGGGTATATTAACCAAGCTTGACAAAGATGAGAAAGGAAAAGATGTTGAGGTAACAAAATATCGAGGTATGATTGGCTCTCTTTTGTATTTAACTGCTAGTAGACCTGATATTATGTTTAGTGTGTGTTTGTGTGCTAGATTTCAGTCTTGTCCAAAGGAATCTCACCTTAAGGCTGTCAAAAGGATATTTAGATATCTTCTTGGAACCATAAATCTAGGTCTTTGGTATCCTAAGTGTGATAATTTTGATCTAATTAGTTATTCCGATGCGGACTTTGCTGGAAGTCTTCTTGATAGACAGAGCACTAGTGGCTCTTGCCATTTTCTAGGACATGCATTAGTCTCATGGTTTAGTAGAAAACAAATTCTGTTGCCTTATCAACCGCGGAAGCCGAGTATATTGCAGTAGGAAGTTGTTGTGCACAATCTCTTTGGATGAAACAAATTTTAAAAGATTATGGTGTGGTATTTGATCATATTCCCCTCAAATGTGACAATACAAGTGCCATCAACATTTCAAAAAATCCAATACAACACTCTAGGACTAAGCATATAGAGATTAGACATCATTTTATTAAAGATCATGTGCAAAAAAGGTAATATTTCTTTAGAATTTGTTCCCACCGATAAACAATTAGCTGATATATTTACTAAACCCCTTAGTCAAGATAGATTTTGCATAATTAGAAGAGAATTAGGAATGTTGGATATGTCTTAATTTTGCTTTAATATGATAATCTTTGAATGGTAGCATATGTTAAGGGGGAGAATATATTTAGGGAGAGAATATATTTAGGGGGAGTAGTTAATTTGATTACATCTTTTTGATGATAACAAAAGGGGGAGAAATAGTTGAGTTGGATTGCTTATATTCATAACAAGTGCCATTCCTTTTGCTTATTATTGATTTTATTTTCATTCTTGATTTTAGATTATATTTTAAAGCAATCAATGGTTTGTCATCATCAAAAAGGAGGAGATTGTTAGCTCTAAGGCTACATGATAATTTTGATGATAACAATACACATTGATTAATTGAGATTTACTAACATGTTTAGTTATGTGCAAGAGTAAGATCATTGAAATAATTTTAAAATCAAGAAGAGGCTTATTAAAATGAAGTGTTGAAGCTAAGGAGAAGACTACATTTTAAAGGCACCAAAGTTTAAGAACAAGGATTGACTCAAGGAATGTGACACATGAGCAATGTTCAATCAATTGGTCATATATATCTCTAAAAATATCCAAATGACGTGATTCTTGAGCCTTTGGAAAGGTTACTCAATTTATAACATTTCATATGTTTTAATGAAATTCAAATTTCAAGTGCAAGGTTGTCCAAATCATCATGCAAGTTGAAAGACAAATGGATGCAGCTGACATGAGCACCGAATACTCCTTTGGACATATCTTGAGCTAGAAAAATCAAAATGACTTGATTCTTATGGCATTGGAAATATGACTTAATGAAGAACATTTATATGTTTTGAAAAAATTCAAATTTCAAACAGAAGGCCGACATAATTGACATGCAATTCGGTGGACTGATACAGAGAAGAAAAATCAACTCACATAAGCACCGAATGGTGTTTTGGCCATATCTTAAGATAGAGATATCCAAATGCTTTGATTCTTAATGTTTTGGAAAGCTTATTCAAATATGCAGATCTTTTATGTTTTGAAGAAATTCAAATTTCAAACGGAAGGCTGACAGAATTATCATTCAATTTGATGGACTGACACAAGAAAGAAAAATCAAGTCACATGAGCACCGAATGGTGTTTTGGCCATATCTTGAGCTACAGATATCCAAATGACTTTATTCTTAATGCGTTGGAAAGCTTATTTCAAATGTGCAAATCTTTTATGCTTTCCAGATTTTCAAATTTCAAACGGAATATTGACAAAAATGGAAGACAAGATTACGGTTTTTATGGTGGGCAGAAAATTTGGAGTTAGTGTCTTCACTTGATTAAGTTCATCTCATTTGCCTATAAAAGGAGCCATTCTCCCATGCATTCAGTAAGTGCAAGAGAAGCATTTTATCAAGCAAAAAGCCAAGAGAAATATCAAGTCTAGAGAGCTTTTATATTCTTTATCTACTCTTTGAAGAGAGTTGTACTTTTGTTGTAAAAATTTACTTTGTTCTTGTATTGTGGTGAGAGTGAGATCTTCTTGTAAAGGATAAAAGTTATCCTTGAGAGAACTCTTTCCTTGGTGAGGTTGTTCATCAAGAAGAACTCTTGGTGTGGTGTTATCAAGAGTTGAAGGAAGTTGCCTTGGTGAGGTTGTTCATCAAGAAGAACTCTTGGTGTGGTGTTATCAAGGGTTGAAGGAAGTTGCCTTGGTGAGGTTGTTCATCAAGAAGAACTCTTGGTGTGGTGTTATCAAGGGTTGGAAGAAAAAGTCTTGGTGAGGTTGTTCATCAAGCAAGTTGTAAAGATTTCTACAACTTAGTGGAAAGCTAGCTCGTGGAGCTAGGAGCCCGTGGACGTAGGCAAGGTTTGCCGAACCACGTAAATTGAGTTTGCACTCTCTCTATCCCTATCTCTTTATATTTACTTGCACTTGTGATTGTTCATTATTGTATTCTCTTGATTGCATCTTTAATAACTTCTAATTTCATCTTCTTCACCTTTATTCTCAAAGAAAGAGTGAACTAATTTTGATCTTTCAAGAAAAGTTTTATAAATCCATTTTGATAAATAAAAACCCAATTCACCCCCCCCCCCCCCCCCCCCTCTTGGGTTGCCATACCTGGGTCAACATTAATACCTTATCATGTATCAGTATTAAACAGTATGTTGTAGTATTCATCTAACTGAAGTTCTGTACATTGAATGATCAGATTAAACACAAAAGAGAAAGAGAAGTGAAGAGAAGAGAAGATCTGAAAAGGTAAGACATGGATGGATGGGATCAACACACCCGAAAGAAAGCGAAAACCAATAAGGTAGACAGGCTTGGCGACCTGTCAAACCCTATAATCCATCGCATTCTATCCTTAATAGAGACCAAATATGCCGTCCAAACCTGCATTTTGTCCAAGAAATGGAGGCATCATTGGACTCATATCCATAGTCTTAGTTTTATACCTAGAGACTTCAAAAGAGCCATGGATCTTGAACAATTCATCTGGCATGTCTTGCATTATTGCAAGCCTTGCATGCTTCTTAAACTCATATTTCATACCAGCTCAAGAATAGTCGTCAGTAGGAGGTTTTTGGATGAAGTTTTCAACTATGCTAAATCACACAAAATTCAAGAGCTTGACACTGATAAAAATGTTTGCCAGTTTCCTTCAAGATTTTTTTAATTTCAAACCCTTTTTACCCTCAAACTGAAGGTCTTTTACGAATAGCTATTTGGTTTTGCATCATTGAGGACTTTGCAACTCTATAAAGTCCACTTAAAACCTGAAGATAACTGCAATGATCTCTTCTCCAGTTGCTTCAATCTGCTCCAGAGCTTGTCAACTTGACCATATCAGATATGGAATATTGGAATTATACCCTAAAGAAGACCAGTTTGCTTATGATATCAACACCAGGACTCAAGGTCTTTGACTTTAAGGGGACATATCCCCTGCTATTGGCCATTAATAAAGGTCCAAGACTTAAAAAGGTTAGCATTCGTATGTATCTGTTAACTATCGCCCAAAGGAAAATGAATAGAAGCAAGAGTGCTACTCAGATATGTGAAGAATGTTCGAAGAATTCTCCCATGTAAATTTTCTCTTATTGTCGATGGAATATTCCAAGGTAAGTCACTCACATGTGTGCTTTGAGATATGTAGTCTGTTCACAAGCTGACTATAGCTATATGACTTGAATTTCACTTGCAGTCTTGTCAAAAGAAATTGATCTCATAAAGTCATCATCGACCCTCATGAAGAAACTGTTACGAGATTGAGCACTCCCATCGCTGCTCAAATAAAAGATAAGAAATAAATTTTTATGTTAGAAATAATAATTTGGATGACACTACCTTCCACAATAAATAAAATAAAGGCAATAAAGAAAAATAAAGGCACAAAAATTTTAACGTGGTAAAACCCTCAATTTGAGGGAAACCTCCATGGGACATGACTAAAAATTTTTTATTATAAAGAAAATATTATAATCTCTTTCACAATTAGAATGGAGGAGATAACAATGGAGAAAGGACAGAGAAGCTTAATACATAAGCTTGGGACAAGAATAAGGGGTGAGCGAGCTTTATTATATAGCCAAGCTTTCCCACTTCTTGTTGATTTCCCACTGATGTGGGATTACGTGCAAGGCAAAAATGCCTTCACACTTCACAAAAACAGAAGTTATCAAGCCCCAAAAGGTAATAATTTTATGATTTATATCAATTTTGGGGGTAATAATGTACACTTACTCAATATCAGTAATTTATAATTAATTTAGTATGTATATTTTTCAAGTAAAATTGTAATGGTTGGTGTTCATTTGGGTTATACCTTTAACACTTTTAACATTTACAAGCTTTAAGAAATCCCATAAAACCATTATTATCTAAAATAATGCAAAGTAGTTGTATGTATCTTGGAGTGACAGCTGAGAAATTGTTGAATTCCTGAAAACTTGTTTTATCATTTGTTTTCTCTCTCTTTCTCCTTTGCATTAATTGATTTTGAATAAGCATAATAGATCTCCATTATCTTAAAGTATAGTTTTGGTTTCAATGGTTGTTATCTTGTGTTGTAGGAGATCGAGGAGGAAAGGTTTTGTGTAGAAATGGCTAGAAGATATGATAGCGTATATTTGGTTTGGCAACAAATCTGTGGAAGTTGGCTCCTCTGTATAATTTATGTCGTAAGAGATTGGGGAGGAAAGGTTTTGTGAATATTTCGTGGTACTCCATGAAAACTACATATTTATACCTTTACAACTTTTGAGGCAAGAACTTGGATTTATAAACAGAAGTATTTAACAGTATTATTGATACTTTTGCTCTTGATATAAAATCTTTCAGTATATCAATAATTTGTTCGGCATATTACATATCAATATCTCACATTAGTTCGAAGGAAACTTCCCAAGATAATGTACTTAATACTATGTGCACACCCAGTTCAAAATTTCAAGGGAATGGTTAAACAAAGAAACTCTTTAAAAAAATAATAACAATAATGCCAGATATGAGAAGGTGCTATTTAATTTGGAATATCACTCATAATCAATCTATTAAAAAATTATGGCATTAGAAATAATTAATGGAAGCTTGTATTCTCCACCAAAACTTGATTTGTTTTTTTTTACTTTGGCAGGAAGTATATATCCTTTGATTTTTTTCATGTGGTCCTTTTAAGACTAAAACCGTATTCCATAATTTGCCGATAAGAGATTGCTAGTTTAGTGATATTTTTAAATGAGTTAATTATTTTTATCTGTTTATTATTTATTAATTATCTACTTATTTATTATTAACATGGATGCTATATCTTTTACAAGTGTCTTTGAAAGCATTGGAGGGTTCACTATGTGAATCATTTTCTTCATTCTCTCTTTATCTTGAGCTGCTTGGTAAAAATTCACTAAGCGTTTGAACGTATGTCAATTTCATGGCCAATTGCTTTTTGTTCCACATTTATAGCAAATGTCTTCATTGGTCTTCAAAAATATTTTTGTTCTAGTCTTCATACTTCTAAAATTTTCTTGAACATCTCCACAAAGTTAATGGCTCTTCTACTAGCCTTTTATTGGTATTCTATAGTGAAATATTCAGTCTACAAACTCTTGGTCAAATAATGGAGAAAAAAAATTCTAGTATTCACTCTTGAAAAAGGATGTCTTCTTCTTTTCCTTAATAGAGTTTTCAAAATGCATATCGCTTTTGTATTTTTGTCCAAGAGATATGCCTTCTTCTCTCTTTTTTTTCAATCAAATGTAGTAAACTAGTGGGGCTACTATGCTTGACAATTTCAGAGAATTCTTTGTTGTATATGAAAAATAATAAAGATATAAAAACAATAAAAATTTACACAATAACTATTCTTACTACTTTCTGATATAGATAGCTTAAAAAATCCAAACATACTAATAACATGTTCCAAAAGTAAAATTATTAGATGATAAGTATAATAGTTGTGCCAGGGTAAAACAAAGAGATGACAAAACAATAGAAAAAATGTAATGAAAGAAATTAGAAAGGAGAGGGATTAAAGTGTCATTATAGCACTATCTCTTATTACTCTTTAGTACCTCGAGGCTCAAACCGAGCTTTCAAAAGGCCTCTAATCTTCAAGTCTTTAAGTGTCTTTTAATTAGTATACAAGGCAAATGAAACCTCATATTCGTAGAGTTTATTAGTCAACCAAATTACCTATACTGCCTCCAGGGGGTAGTCCGGATGGTTAAGTTCTACCTCCAATTTAAAGGGTAGCCCAGTTGGTTCAGGGGTTTGAGATCTGGTGTTTGGCTATATTGGCATTGGTCCATCAATTCATTTTCATTTCCTAATAACAATAACTAATCAAGGATGTAGGAAGACAAATTGCATAAGATATATGTTGTATTTAGAATGTATTCTAATTTTTTCTCAAAATAAATCTGAATTATTGCACAAACTAGGTTGAAACAACAATAATAATAAATAAAAACGAAGCTATACAAATAGTTAACCAAAAGCAGACCCAACGATTTAAATCGGTTTAGTTTCAATTCGGTTTGTTTATTCGATTATTGAAAAAAACGAATCCGACTTGGTTCTGAACAAAAATTATGCCATGTGGCAGTTAATGGGTGGACAACTAAAGATATAGAAATAGGTTTTTTCTTCGCCTGATTCAGTAACCTTTTTCATTTTCTCTTTTATTCTTCTTATTTGAGCCGCAGCCGTCATTCTCCCGTGTCATGCAAAGCTTTGAACTTTCAACTTCCCCCGCAATCCAGTAGCGTTGGCAATGTGAACAGAAACGTGATTCCGACCCCGAAAGTTCACATAAGCACTGTGTCTCTCTATTTCCTACAATAAAACAGCTGTCTCAGTTTCAAGTGAAGCACTTTTCTTCTCTCATTAAGGATTTTTCTTTCTTTAATTTATTCTTCGAAATATGATTTACGAAAGTCGGTTATTTATTTATGTTGCTCGATTTGTAACATTCAATTTCATTGATAGCCTTGTCGTCCTCTAGCTACCGACAAATTGAATCAAATAAACCACTTACATAACCACTCATCTCCGAAATCTAGGTTACACTTTAACTTCTTTTTATCACAATTATTAGCAAAATTTTTGGAGCTAGCAATTAGGCATTTTGCTTTTAATTCACCAAAGCATTAAAGAAGATTATTAGAGATTGTTGGAACTGACGAGACAAGAATCAACTCTACATTCTCAGTTTGAATAGCTTAAACTTTGAGAGAAGAGAAGAGAAGAAATGAGTTGAAGAGGTAAGACATGAAGAGTGACACGACCTGCCCCTAACTACACAGGTGAAGCATGTTTGAACTGTGGACTATAAAACTCCAATTAGAATAGCTAATAAAAATTTTTCAACAAAAGTATTACAACTTTAATGATAATATTAAATATGTATCCTGCACCATCACGTGGCTTCACCTCTAGACTTCCTATCTAGATCACACCTTGTTTTCACTTGGGGGGGTTTAAAAAAAAATGGATCAGTATAAAACTCAGTGAGTAGAGATAGGGATATATTTGTAAATTAATTAAAAAATATATTATTATAAAATAAATCTTTGCTCTATAAAACCTCAGAATAAATAACTATTGAATGACTAAGTTCATCAAAATATTTTTTTTCTTGTAGTTTATACTTAAAACAATAAAGTAATGCATCTCTAAATCATATATATATATATGCTCTTGATAATCATGACAAAACATTTGTTCAAATGCTATGGGAAATAAAAGATATAACTTTCAATAAAATCTTCTTTTAAGAAACTTTTATAACTCATGAAAAGAATTAAGCTTTACTTTTCGTAGGATTACAAAATAATACGCTATTAAGAATGCATAAACAATCATCATAAAATTATTTCTAAAAATTTTAGGGAAGTTTAGACAAATTCACTCAATATGCTTCTTTTCTAGACTCTCCTTTTTTAATTCATATAAAATTATTTAAAACACATGCTGGTATACTGAACAAGTATCCCTAAAGCTATCTGATCATACCTAGCGAGATCTAACATCGCACAGGCCTATCTAAAACTCCTCACACCTAGTGAAATCTAACATCACATAAGTAAAGCTATCTATACCTGACGAGATCTAACATCGTACAGGCCTACTAAATTGGTCATATGCATATGCAAAGGTGCCCCTAAAGGGCTGGCTAAAGCACCTAGATTACAAGGTTCGAAGCCCCTATGTGTATCTGAACAAATCCCAAATGCCTCTATCTATATAACTATCTGTCTGAATCTGTTGTCTCACTATCTAAGTGAGCTAAGGACTCGCTTAGTATAACATAACTAATCTTTCTTATTTTTGCTAAAACCGATTTCTTTTCAAAACTATTTCATCTGCTAAACCGTTGCCTTTTATGCGAATTCATCGAAATCTAAAAAATTTACTAAGCTAAAGCTGAAAATATTTGAATTCTTTGAAATCTATAATAAACATTTAAAATAGTAATTTCAAATACTTTAAGAAATTCTTAAATCAAACCGTTATGAAAACTTGTACATCATACTTTAGCACTTTCTCTAGAATTGTAAAATATATCATTCTGATACACAAAAAGCACTTTAAATATAAAATTTTTTTTTTTTTGCCTTTTTGAAATGTTGTATCTTTGTTTAGAACTATTTTATAAACTAAGAATCACCTTTGGAACTATTTTGAAAAACTAGCTTTGAAACATCGTAATTATTGAAAGCAAGTATAATAAATGAGGTCATATATTTTGAAGAAACACCATAGAAAAATAGCTTGTATGCTTCTAAGTTTGCTAAAATATCATGGTAATTGTCTGAAGAAAAGCGAAATAAACATATTAAATAAACAACTAGATATGTTTCATAATTCATCTAGAAAATAAATCTACTAATCACTTTAAAAGGCTTTCTAACATGTATATATAAAAAAATTAGAATTTAAAACTTATTTATAATTTATGAAAGAAAACATATTTTCCACTCACTAATTTGGTGACACAACTTGATTGGCTTGAAGTAGATCCAAGATCAATGCTCCATCTAGCTTGTCGTCTGCTTCAATATATAAGCTAAAATCTTCCTTGTCCTGACATTAGAAAATAGTTCATCATGTCATACATTCAATTTATAATCAGCTTAAATACTTATAGTTCCCTTAACCAACCTCAAATCTTAGTCTAATCAATGTCAATTAACTTCATTTTCAAACTTCCTAAACATAGCAATGCTAGTTGTATGATTTTTAATAAATAATATACTCCTCTAAATGGTCCAATATTTGACAGGCCTTCTACACATATATATCTAATACCATATAAAATTCAATAGCATTATAAGCTCATTAAGCACCCTAACTAATTTAAGTTCTCAGACAAAACAATCTTGTCAATCCATTTTCAAAACTAACCTCTCTCTATTAAAAAAATACATAACTATCCATGGTTAATTCCTAAAATCACAAAATTCTCTAGATTTAAACTAGACATAAAAGCAAACAAATCTGCAAAATTTTATAATTTTAGGAGACCTCTAGATGCTTCAAATAATTTACCCAAAATAGCCTTCTACAAAAAGCTTAAAATTTTAGCATTAAATAGTAAAATTAAAAAATTCATATAAAATTGCATACTCAACATTTTTCAGTAAAACTAATTTTAACACAACTCTTGAGATGTCTATCTTAACATATATAAATTTCAGAATCATATTCCAAGCCAATAAACTGTAGAAATTTTTGAAATAAATATTGTTCACAATAGCCCTAGATTATGATCACAAACTTCTTAATCTTAACATTTCAATGAACAAAGAAATAAACATCAAGAGAAAAATAAAATACCTTGCATGAGACTTCCAATTTTGTTTAAAAAAACACTTGTTTGATTTCCTTCTCTCTCTAATTTCTCTCACTAAGATGCCAAGAGAATCTAAGCCTCTCAAATTCGATTTTCCCTTGGTGGAATTACTAAATAAATTGTATTGTTTCATCTCAAAGCCCTTAATCCTAGCCTAAAAAAATCTCCTCACTCTTTTTTCTCTTCATTCTTGTCACTTCTCCTCTCTTCTCTAGAAATTTTTTCTTCTTCTCTCTCCTTTCTTTTTCATTTGATATAATTAAGTTAAGGAGCTGGGCTGATGTGTGGGCTGGTTGTAATAAGAGTATGGGTTGGGCTTGGGCTTGCTACTAATAAGGAAATGGGGAGTTTCGGAGAGACATGAGCAACACAACGGAAAGAAAGTAAAAGAAAGTGAGGTGGACAGGCTCAACAACTTGCCAGACCTTATAATCCATCACATACTATCTTTGATGAATACCAAATACACAGTCCAAACCTGCGTATTGTCCAAGAAATGGAGGCATCATTGGACTCAAATACATAGCCTCATTCTCAATCGTGATGGAAAGTAAAGAAGAATGATCAATATTACAAAATTTGAACGGCATGTTTTACTCCACCGCAAGCCCGCCAAGCTTTTTAAACTCACATTTCATTACTGGGGATTAGACAAAAGTAGGCCGGCTTTAGCGCAAAGAGTTTTCAACTATGCTAAACCACACAACATTAAAGAGCTTGACGCTAATATAGGATTTTGTATTATTCCTTCACGCTTTTTGGAATGCCAAACCCTTACTACCCTCAAACTACCTGGTTTAATGGATGGACTATCTGGTTTTGCATCATTAAGGACTTTTATTATCGATAATGTCCTCTTCTTACCTAAAGATCAAAGCAACGACATCTTCTGGGGTGGCTTGAATCTTCAGAATTTATGCATCGACAGATGTTGGTTAGAGGTAGAGAGCTTTAACATATCTGCTTTAAAGCTTGTTGACTTGAGCACATCAGATCTAAAATATTTTCATCCTCTCCCAAGAAAGAAGAAAAGGAAGCTTGCGATATCAGCACCAAGTCTCGAATCCTTTTAGTTTAAGGGCTTGTATCCACTACAGTTGTCTGTGGATAAATGTCAGAGACTAGAGAAGGTGAGCATTCATATGTTCTACACAACTAATTGCATGAAGGCAAAAAAATGAAAGCAATAGTACATTTCAGATATGCAAACAATGGTTGAAGAATTCTCGCATGCAAAATCGTTCTCATTGTCAGAAAATATGCTCATCTAATAAGTTATGTACTGGTTCTGATATATGTAGATGTTGCATGCAACGCAGAAGTGATACCACAAAACAACCAAATGCAGAACCATAAATTATGCCAAATAATTGAATATAATAGCATCTAAAGAGGTAACCAATCAACCAATAATGCAAAATAAAGAGAACACCAAGATGTAACGAGGTCCAAGTATTGTTACCTATGTCCTCGAGCACCGCTAGAAAAACTTTCGCTATCATCAAAAAGAATCATAAACTTTTAGGTCACAATACAAATATCACAACTATTGGGTCAAACTACGAATACCTAAATAGTTGGACTAAATTGTAATTACCCAAACAACCGAGTAATACTATAAATACCCAAAGCCAAAGATGGAAAAAGAAATTATACAAACTTTAAGGTCATTAATGAAAGGCCCTTAAACTATGAGGTCTTATATTTAAGACCTTATAAATATAGAAGGGTAAAGGAGAATTTGAAAGGGACACTTAAACATATCCCCTTTGGCTTCTTTTATAAGTCCACATGAGACCTAAGCTTTACTACTTAACCAATTTGGGATTTCTCTCACTTGCATATGAGCCAAAAGCTCAACAGTAGATTGATTCTATATGCTTGCTATAGATATATAAGTGACTTGAATTTCACTTGTAGGATTGTGAGGAGAAATTGATTTATTTCACTTTTGAAACATATATATACATGTTTTTTTTTATTTCTTAATGGACTACGTCATTTGGATATAACCTTAATTTGTGTGTTTCAAAATCAAAAACATTTATACACAATGAGAGGTAATAGTTTGGGTATTTGTTGAATGAGATATCTTAACTTTTTAAGAATTTAAGAGTGGTAAAGAAAAGCTTCTATTTATTATCACTTTGAAGAAATAACTGATCTTAACATATCTCTTTGATTTCTTGAATGATAATTTTTTTTCTAGTTTCCTGGCATGTGCTCTAGTGATCCTTTTGAATTAACCTTTTTTCTTTAATATTTTGTTTCTCTTTTGCAAGAATCGATTTATTTATAAGCGTTTTTAATATATTCATAATCTTAAAGTAATAGATTAAGTTTCAAAATTTGTTATCTTGTGTTGAAGATAGGGAAGGAAAGGTTGTTTGGCGTACCTATGGCTGGAAAGTATGATGGCATGTTGCCATGATTTTGAAGCAAGTTTTTGGAAGCTGTCTTCTATATATTTACTTGCTTAGGAAATTTAAATAATAATAATGTTATGTTTATAAAGTCTATGTATAAATTTTATATACAAAGTTGATGTGGTATCAAGTGAATGAAAAGATTGATTTATTATCATGGATGCTAAGGAGGCAAAATTTATCAGGCTCAAAAAGGTACTTAATGGTTTATATATATATATGCACACACACACACACACACACATGTTTTTTTTTTTTACTTAATGGATTGTGTCATTTGGATATAACCTTAATTTGTGTGTTTCAAAATCAAAAACATTTATCCAAAATGAGAAGTAATAGTTTGAGTATTTGTTGAATGAGATATCCTAACTTGTTAAGAATTTAATAGTGGTAAAGAAAAGCTTCTAATTGTTATCACTTTGAAGAATAACTTATCTTAACATATTACTTTGATTTCTTGTATGGTAAGTTTTTTTTTTCCTAGTTTCCTAGCATGTGCCCTGGTGATCTTGTTGAATTAACCTTTTTTTTAATATTTTGTTTCTCTTTTGCATGAATTGGTTTATATATAAGGTTTTTTTATTATATTCAGTATCTTAAAGTAATAGTTTAAGTTTCAACATTTGTTATCTTGTGTTGGAGATAGGAAAGGAAAGGTTGTTTGGTGTACCTACAGCTTGAAAGTGTGATGGCATGCTACCCTGGTTTTTCAGCAAAGTTTTTGGAAGTTGGCTTCTACATATTAACCTGCTGAGGAAACTTAAACAATAATAATGTTATATTTACAAAGTTTGTATATAAAGTTTTTATACAAAGTTTATGTGGCATCAAGTGAATGAAAAAATTAATACAAGTTACTAATATAATAAATGCCGATAGGTCATGCGGCATTGAATGAGTAATGTCACATTAAATTTATTATACAAACTTTATAAGTATAGCATTACTACCCTGTTTTTGTGATATCATAGGAAAGGTTTATTACCCTATTTCGGAAATCTGGTTTTCTGTTTTTGTTGTGAATATTTTGGTTAAAAAGTTTTTTAGCAAGAACTTGGATAATCAAGAAGCATGTTACAGTATGCATACCTTTGTCATTGATATAATATTTCATCACATCAATAAGCCAAACATATCAATCCATTATATCCATTATATAAATAGAGAAGTATACGAGGAATTACTCTTTGATTCGTAGCTTATCAAATAGGATGGTCATTAAGTCAGCCCCTTGAAATTAAAAGAAGTGGTAAATTATCCAACATTAAAGGACTTTAACTTATTAGGTGGATAAATCTCTTGACGAGGTTCATATTCATATCATATGTTTTCTGGTTATGTCTTAGGACAATCATTGGACGAGTAGGAGCTAGGATATTTCTCTTTTTAGATCGATCAAGGTAAGTAACATCATACATGTACTGTGATTAAAGTGTAACGTATTCTTAATAAATATCTTGATATGTTACAAAATATTTTCCTGATATATTATATGAATTATTTTCTGTTTTAGAATATAAATTATTGAATTAGAGTTTTAGCAAAGCTTTTAAATTGATTCTCAAAAACCATTTTCATGTTAAAAACCGTTTTAGTGAAAGGAACTTTTAACAGACTATTTTTACAAAATCAGAATATTTATTAATCATTTTCTTGACATTTTTTAAAAGCTTGATATTTTGATGAACTTATTATTATCTATGAAAAGCTATTAGTGTACGTACTTTGAGTATCGTGTTATTTGCAATGGTTTTTGAAATGTTTTGACTCATTATCCATAATATCTTAATACTGTTATGAACTCTGAACCCAGCTGTGGTATTACTGTGCACATGACTTTCTGGCTGGGTCACTGGGATTACAGGTGACATATTGTCTGATTTCTGGCCGGGTCACCGGGATTACAGGTGACATTATTGTCTGACTTTTTGGCCGGGTCACCGGGATTACGGGTGACACTATGTGACATGAGTCGATGAATGTTTTTTGATCTGTAATGATTTCTTTAATCTTAAATGTTACAAATGTTTATGACTATGTTTTTGTTAAGATATGATTTTTGGAATTGAAATATTAAACTATGAATTTTATGATGTTTTTATAATTGTTTTAAGATATTAAATGGTTGTGTATAATTTTACTTACCGAGTTAACAGCTTACCCCTCGTCTCTAACATTTTATCTGTAATGATCTCTAACATTAGCAAAGACGAAAAACATCAAGATTAATTTTTCAGTCCTCATTAACTGTTCCTTTTAAAGACGATATTCTACCAATGAAGTTAGCGATATTAACCATATGCCTCATGCGATTTGAAAAAACTAGCGATCGTCCCTCGGGTTTCAGAAATATTATTTGCCCCCTGAGTTTTCAGAAAGACTACAATCTAAAGTTTCGAAAATACCAATTTACCTCTTGAGATTTGAAGAAACCTAACATTTGCCTCTTGGCTATCATTTTGTTTGTAAAATGGCGTGAAGGTTAGATTTCGTATGTAAGGTAAACAACATGAAATACACTTTGTTGATCCTTTATTTTGTATGGTTAGAATTCGCATGTATGGTGAATATGTAACATGTAGCAGATAGAGCTTAACAACTATCCATTCCTCATTCCCTTATTCCAGGGGGTCATTGGATAGTTTCTTCAAGGATATTAGGAAGGGGTTTGATGTTGACCTCTATTTGCTACATTCGTTACATGCTCAATTTAATGTGTATCAATGGTCATACAAATGGTATGAAATCTTTTTTTTTTTTCTAGTTGTGCACCTCCTTTGTTACTGTTTTCTATTGCAAAAGAACAGACTCACTAAGTGCATTTCATGTTGTTCATCATACATGTGAAATCGAAGCTTGAACCTACTGCAAACATTATAATAGCCAGGGGCCAAATGTTAGGTTTTATCAAATCTCGAGGGTAAATGTTATGTTTTTTTAAACCTCAGCGGCAAGAAGATATTTTTGAAACCTGAGGGCTGATCGGATAATTTTTCAAACCTTAAGAGCAAACGTGGTTTAAAAATGTGAGGGACGACTGATAGGTTTTTTAAACCTGGGGGGCAAATTATTATCCCATTTGTTTATAAGAGATGGCTAGTTGATGATTAATTTAAAATGGGTCAGGAATGTTAAGCCGTTTATTATTAACAATTAATTACCTATTTGTCTTGAACGAAAAGAAACAAGAAAATTTTATTAGAGTAAATTTAAGTTTTAGCGAAGCAAGTAGCCAAGTACTACTTTGTTATGAGTCGTTTATGGAGATCATTATAACCAAGAGATAGATCTTTATTATTATAACATATGAGTTACAATCTATGTGTCCCACCATTCTTAAAAGCTCTAGTAAATCAATATTA
This sequence comes from Boswellia sacra, assembly GCA_013180625.2. Classification (NCBI taxonomy): domain Eukaryota; kingdom Viridiplantae; phylum Streptophyta; class Magnoliopsida; order Sapindales; family Burseraceae; genus Boswellia; species Boswellia sacra. The sequence continues at coordinate 105,381 of SNVD02016297.1, read as the reverse complement.
ATATAGAAACCTCAGCTCAAGAATTAAATTCATTATATATACGTGAGAATGGATTATGTGAATTTTCTTTATACGAAGAAAGATAAAAATTATTAAATAGATTGTAGTCATCTTATCACAAATCAATTTAATAACTGTGTTATAAATAATTTATTCTTATACGCTTCTTGATGTGATATATGTTATTAGATGTTACATTGTTATAATAATTATTTTTATTTATCATAATTTTATTATCTAATAATATTATACCCCATAAGGTTATACAAGGGTGGATTAATTATTTAATAGCTGCCGAGGCCAGCACTAAGGAATAAAAGTAATTGAAGGGGTCAAAATAAATATCATAAAATCTGGGGTTAAATGTCAAAAAACTAAATTTTCTTACAATCATTTATATATATAAAATTATAGTTTAATTTATATTCTAATTTTTGTGGCAAAGTGATGCTATATGATTGTTAAGTGATAACTTTACATCATTTATGAAGTAATTTATTATTTGTATGTTAATTATAAAGAAATCGTATCCTTTGGAGAAAAAAAAAAGATGTATAATATATTTTGTAATAAAAATATAATAATTTTAATGACGTATGAAACGAGATTCTACAAGAGGAAAGGTATAGTGCTTTGTTTGAAACTAGTAATCTTTTTTAAATAAATTGATTTTCCCACTAAAGCGGATTCCCTTGATTGAAGGGTTTCCCATCTTCAAAGGAATTAAAATTAACTGTTAAACTCTTTCACTATTATAATAATAATAACGATGACAATAATAATAATGATCTATTTTATGATAATTAACACTAACGTTTTAAAAATAAGCTTTTCATCATAATAAAAAAATCAATTTGTTCCAAATTTTTTATAACATTGATTTGATATAAATATCAAATTAGAGACTTTTTTAATTTGCATAATTTGAATTCTTATAAAAATAGCACGAGAAATGACTATAAAGGGTATGATTAGTTCAAAGCCATCGGTTGCCTGGCCCATCAACCTTTAAATAATAAATACCAAGGTTAATAATTTTTCAAATTAAAACCACTTTCAACTGACACTAAAATATTTTGCGATACAAAAATTCACCATTTATCATTTTTTGTCTTAATAATTTTCATCAATTTCAGTATCAATAACGAGAAGTACTAGTAATGTTAAAGGGTTAGCATTTGTAATCTAAACATTTCGTTTTCTTACAATTTTTTCAATGTTAATTCATTTTAACCCAAAAGTCTATAAAACTTCATTGAGTCAAATATATTAAATATCATTCGTAATTTATATTAAGATTTTTTTTATGTGAAATAATAGGTAATTTTGACACAAGACCAGCAAAATTGAACATAAAATTAATAAATAAAACTAATTTTAGTAATATTTTTATTCATCCGTAAAAATAAAAATAAAAATAAAAATTTTTTATATTTATTAAGAAAATTAAAAAGCAGACACAAATAATTAAATAAATAAAATAAAAAGAAGAAATCAAATCTGTAATGAATGCACTACATGTGCAGCATTGTCTTTGCCAGCTTGACAAACACACGACAATCACAATCACCATTATCTCCATTCATTCATTCACCTTCAGAACTCTACTTCCCTCTCGAAATCGACATGTCGTCCAACGAAGAAGGAGGAGAGGAGTAAATTGAAGAGAAAATTTGTCACTTCTTAAGGTTTCTAATTTTGTTGGTTGATTTGGATAATTGGATTGGTTTATAGTATGTGCAATGTGTGTGTTTTTTGTTGAGAATATTTATAATAAATTTAAATAATAAAAATAAACAACAAGATATCAAATAAATAATAAAATATGAATTAGATTAATATATTAAATAAATAGAATAAATAAAGAGATATAGTAAGAAATAAGTAGCCTGAGCACTTGGGAGGCATGTCGAAGGCATTGTCCTAAAGCCAAAGAGTCCTCCCCTCGTGCAGGTCGAATCGGTACTCAAGGGCTCCAAGATACAACCCAGTGCTCATAGCCTATCTTCTCGATGAGCACGATCACCGGAAGAAAATAACATGTCTTCATGTGTCGCGGTTACTCAAAATCATAAAATACTCAAAGAATCATGTTCATGTTAGAACCTTCGAGACTCCTTTATATAGTAGTCTCTTAGCCAAGTCAGTTACAAATTAAATTTCTTGTAACTCTTAAGCCATAATGTTCTTAATAAAAGCATGAACGTTACAAATAATAAGTGTCGTAACGTTCATATTTTTATTATACTTGTAACGTATGAACTTAATCTTAAAATAAATATTGTAACTTATAATGTAAATGTTTGTTTTAAACCTTTTATCTCCAACAGTCCCCCACAAAAGGTTTAAAACTTTAAAGCTTTATAAAATAAAATATCAAGATAAAAATACTCATAAAATAAAAATTATATATAAAGAGCAACCTTCTATTATGCAATGGGTATAGGTACCTTTCGGGTTTGAACCTACACTTAGTGTTGATAGTATCCATTTGAGAAACCTGAGTGAACAAAGTCTTGAACTCGATTTCTTGACCAAACTTCAAACTATCACACACATAATATCGACGAAGACATGGTTTTGGCGGGTTAGCGCTATTAATGGCCATGCGCTCAATCTTGATTCTCATGAGAGCTTTAGAGAATAGCCCAATTCTCACAATCGCGGCCTTCACGACGCTCTCACTTAGGTGAGTCCTCAAAAGGTATATGTGACCTATACCTCGCAAGAATATCTAGCATTTGGACTCATTCAGGATAAATATCCTTCCTAACATCACATATAACAAACACTTTGCCATAGGGATGAGCATGATCATATCTCCTCTAAGATATGTCAAAATAGTTGTGCTTAACAAGTCACGCAGTACGGATTGTTCCTACCCATTGAACCTCCTTCATGGGATCTCCAATCACAGAGGTTGGGTTACTTCCCTAGGTGACTCCCTTTTGGGCTTAAGCACATCCCCCTCGACAATTTAAATAATTAATTAGCGTGCTGAAAATTTTTATAATTGCACAATCTTTCATTGATTTTATCTTGGAGAACTTGTTCCCATTATTTTGATGATTGCTTCTACTAGCTCTCTTAAATAATATTAAATATTTCACAAAATAATGTTACAGAGCATAAGAATATCAAAAGCACAATAAAGAAAATTGAAGAAGCACTTAATCACTTTATAAATAATAATATTTTCAAACTCATACACAAAATTAATAATCATTTAATAACTTATGATATCATTTTTTTCCTCTAAATATCATAAAAATATTTAACAACCATCAATAAAGAAAACCCCCACATTAAGTAACATTTTAAATACAGTAGCAATAACTCCATAAAATATTATTGCACTAATTTTGTTAAATTTTAAAACTCATCAAAATAATGACTACACTCAAATCATTGTCATCTTAATTGTACAAAATTAAGAACTAAAATATGAAATCACTTAAAAACTAGAAACCCCCACATTAATAATATTTTTTCAATCCTGACATTAATAAGATATTTATTGCTGAAACCATAAATATAATATATATAACTCATATATGTATTTAATAATAATCATTAGCATTTATGCTATTATTTCATTTAATACAACCACATAAATTATCATAATAATCTATTAGCCTTTTTAACATACTCTAGTAATCAATTATTTAGATGTCATCATCTAATATGCATGATAGCCACAAAAAACTATAACTTAATAGCACACCATCATACATATAAGTTTCTAATTAAATATATGGAAAACACATGCTTTATTGTGTAATAAAAATTTTATGCATACAACTCATAAATTGAATTCTTAATCAATAATACTACGCAATAAATATCAGTAATAAGGATTTTTATAACTGAAATATTTATTAAACCATAATCAAAACTCATAATAACTGAAATATTTATTAAACCATAATAAAAACTCATAAAAGGTTTTGATTATAAAACCACTACATTTAACTCATCTATATTCTTTGAAAAAAAAATTCAACATTGAATCCTTAAATAAGTTTCTAATATACTCATGTAATTGTGCAATAAAATTTAATGTATGCAAATAACATATAAATTGGACATTTAACTAATTCATAATAATATGCACAAAACATAACTCTCATATATTTAATAAGTAGCCAATATCACAAACAACAAACTTTAATATAATTAATATTTGTATAGTTTAAATAAAACAACAACGAGAATATTTATGTTACCTCGTTGACATCTTTGAGCTAATATACTTACAATATAGTTGTTGGAAAGTATGCTACCGTTTAATTTAGCACAAACTGTTTCAACTGCAACTTTAGTATTTAACAATTTCAACATTAAAATTTTGTTAATGAATACACGAGAAAATATATAAATAATCAAATACTTAAAAGACTCTAAAACATGAACATTTTTTTAGCTACTTGTAGCATATATATTTAAAACACCATAAAGATGCATTTCATTTTTTTTCTACATGTTAATCATAGACAATAAGATTTTACTCATAATCATATGTCAACAATAATTCAATACATATAATATATAATATATATTCACACAATACAAATAACTAATTATCATATCGTTGCATTTTCATTAAAATATATGAGGCACTTCTTTGGCTTTAGAATGTTGAAAATATTTATAATAAATTTAAATAATATAAATAAACAACAAGATATCAAAGAAATAATAAAATTTTAATTAGATTAATATATTAAATAAATAGAATAAATAAAGAGATATAGTAAGAAATAAGTGGCCTGAGCACTTGGGAGGCATGTCGAAGGCATTGTCCTAAAGCCAAAGAGTCCTCCCCTCGTGCAAGTCGAATCGGTACTCAAGGGCTCCAAGATACAACCTAGTGCTCACAGCCTATCTTCTCGATGAGCACGATCACCGGAAGAAAATAACCTGTCTTCATGTGTCGCGGTTACTCAAAATCATAAAATACTCAAAGAATCATGTTCATGTTAGAACCTTTGAGACTCCTTTATATAGTAGTCTCTTAGCCAAGTCAGTTACAAATTAAATTTCTTGTAACTCTTAAGCCATAATGTTCTTAATAAAAGTATGAACGTTATAAATAATAAGTGTCGTAACGTTCATATTTTTATTATACTTGTAACGAATGAACTTAATCTTAAAATAAATATTGTAACTTATAATATAAATGTTTGTTTTAAACCTTTTATCTCCAACATTTTTCTCTGATTGGATTCTTATGGTGGTTTAGAATATTAGATCTGAAGTTGTGATAATTTCTTTCAAGACTCAACCCATCAACTTTCTGGTACGAAAGGCTCCAATTTTATCTTTGTTAACGCTGAGAGTTGGTCCAACGTACGCCACTAGCCATGTTAGACAATGTACAAGGTGTTGTATCATGCAACTGGTTGCTTTTCTTTTCCTTCTATGGCAACCTTTTAAGGAGAAAAAACTAAACTGTAATTTGCTTCCTGGAAGCAAGAGTCCACCCCTAGTGTATACTTATTGCTATCTCTATAATAGGGTGCCTTAGTGATGGCGATGCTATCTCACAACGGCTTTGATGATTTCGATAATGTATAGAGCCTTGTTCCCACTAAAACTTTCAGATATATTTGGATCAACTTGAACCATGGTTGGATGAAATTATGTCCTTGGATGTCACTCAATAAAATGCACAACAGAACCAAGATCATGTGTTTAATTTGTGGTTATATTTCCAAGGAAGAGGTCCAAAACCATTTCCAAAAGTGGCTCTGTTCTAAATCTTAAAGAAGTGACATTCTGTAACATAGGGCAAAACATGAAGGGGAAAATATATGAGAGCCACGACGAATTGCTACATTTTTCTAGTAGTACTAGTAAACTCTTAATTATTTACTCTGCACAACGCTACGAAATAGCTAAATGTTCTTCCCAACGACTTTTTTGGGCATAAATGAGAACCATCCACAGCACCTGACATAGGAGGAATACAAAGCTGGAATATAAGCAATAATCTTAACATTGCGGTAGTAATTCTTTCTTTAACACATCAAAAGAAAAACATAAAAAGCTATAATCACCAAGCGGAAGGCTTTCTAATATCTTGCATGTGTGATGCCCTAGATTATGTTGTCTAAATTTTACTGCCAATTGTGAAGGTAGGCATTTTAGTAGATCAGTGGTTCGTGCTATTTTGTGGTGTAATTGTTGTATGATAGATCAATCTCCCTTGTTTTCACAGATAATTTCTTAACTTTGATGAGCTTAAAGCTTCTTAATTTGCTAATACATCCAATGTGGTAAGATGTATTATTTACCACATTATACCACAATCTTTTTATGAAAACCACATCGCTTAAATACATAATTTAGGATGAAATTTGGTTTTTTTTTTTTTGGAAGAATAACATTACTCTATGAAAATTAATTTAATTCCATAATACCTTTAGAATTTTTGCACAATTACATTTTGTTGATGACTAGATTTGATATATACATACATACATATATATATATATATATATATATATATATATATATATGTATATATATGTATGTATGTATGTATGTATATTGGTAAGAATAGCATTACTCTAAGAAAATTAATTTCCATAATACTTTTAGGATGCATTTGGTGCACCGTATTGATTAGTATGAGTTACTTTGGAGTGGATAGGATGTGATAGAATAGAATAAGCTTTGGTAAGATATAATACTTTACTGTATTTGATGTTGTATTAAATAAAACAAAATTATAATTTGATAACTTCAAATTTTATTCAGATTAATCAAAATAAATATAGATAAAATTATATACATAAAAATTTAATTTAAAATTATTTGTATAAGAATTTTTATATGAAATTAATTATTTAATTATATCAATTAGTTAATAATATAAATTTTAAATTATTATTCGATTATATTTAAATAAAATTAAATATTTATGACATTATTTATTTACTATATTAAATTTGCACTTCATGTTGGTCACAATGGTCGTTTGGGAGTCAATACTAATTGTCACGAGCTTAAAGTTTACGCAACGCGCTCGTGCGGTACTTAGATAACTCGAACCCAAAAGTTGCTAAGTAAGCCTTGATGTTGGCTTGCTTCACACAAGAAGAAGCTTGAGAGACTTGGATCGTTGAGCTAAAGAACTTTTAGGCAAAGTATAAAGAAGTGTTGAAAGATTAAAGACAAGTGTTGCTAAGTAAGAAAGTTTTGTATTACCAAGAACTCTTTACAATTGCTTGGATACAAGTTGGCTTAACAATGAAGCTTGGAGGGGTATTTATAATAAATCTCCTCCTAAATGGATGGCTAGGATATAATACATCCGACGGTTATTATTTACACTCTAGAATTATCTTTTATAATGTCTAGATATTTTGCATAGAACATTCTAAAATATCTTAGATATTTACAAAGAAGGTTCTAGCAAATAAACTTGCCTGAGATTTCTAAAAATTGGGCTATGCCTTCCAAGCTTTCTAGAAGCTAGGCCAAGCCTTGTGCATATTTGGATCATTCCTAGCAAGCAAATTAGGTGGGCCATAACATCCTCTCCCACCTAATTTTGCAACGTCCTCGACGCGTTTTCATCCTTGTAGCGTTGGATGGGCTCTCCAAATTGCCACAAGGCATCTTCACATTTCCAACTTGCCTCGCTGTCTAGAAGGTTTTTTTACTTTACTGAGTACTCAATATATGGTGGAACTTCTCTCCTTCGTATCACCCGATCGGCAAGGATGCACTCCACATCTTTGTCTCCACATCTTTGTCGAACTTGGTATGGCTTGAGGAAGCTAACATGGAAGACCGAATGGATCTTGAGGTTAGGGAGTAGTCGAACTTGGTAGGAGACTTTGCCCACCCGCTTGATAATTGGGAAGGGACCTTCGTATTTTCGTACTTACCCCTTATGCACTTTACGTAGTGACTTGAATTGTTGGGGTAGTAGATTTATAAGCACCAAGTTTCCCTCTTGGAATGTAACGTGGCGTCTCCTAGAATTCGCCCATTTCTTCATTCTTTTGGTGGCCTTGTCTAAGCATGCCTGTTTGATGTCGGCTTGTTCGTGCCACTTTTTCGTGAGCTTGTAGGAGCTGGACTTTTCCCTCCATAGAGCTATAGCATGTGGAGTCATGGGTTATTATCCTATCACAATCTCAAACAGACTCTTACCCATTGCTTCACTCCTTTGGAGCTTATATGAGACTTAGGCAACGTCTAGCAACTTTACCCAATTATGTTGGTGAGCGCTCATATAATGCCTCATGTATAGCTCAAGTAAGGCATTGATGGGCTCGGTTTGCCCCTCAGTTTGGGGGTGGAAGCTTGTTGAGAAGCTCAAATCAATCCTTAACAGCTTGAAGAGCTCCCTCCAAAAGCGGCCGGTGAAGCGAGGATCGCGATCACTCACAATGATTTATGGAACTCCCCAAAGTTTCACTATATGCTTAAGGAACGCTCGAGCAGCTTTATCCATGGTACAATCTCCGGAGACGAGTATGAAGGTGGCATATTTTTTAAACCGATACACTACCATCATGATGCTTTCGTACCCTTCTGATTTTGGTAAAGCTACGATGAAATCCATTGAGACGTGGTAAGGCCTATAGCAACCCCACGGGTTATGCTCAACTTTGTCTTATTGGCACACGAGACAAGTCCTTACATAACTCACCACATCTTCCCACATTTGTGGCCAATAGTAGGAATCCTGCACTAATGCAAGCGTTCATGCCATGCTTGGGTGTCCAGCCCACATGGAGTTATGGCACTCCTTGATTATCTCTCTTTATAAGCTTCCATATCCTGGCACGAATAGGCAGTTACCAATTGTTAGGAGTAAGCCTTTGTCAAGCCAAAAGCGTCATGTCTTCCCCTCACTTACAAACTTCAAAAGGTTCTTGGCTATGGGATCATGCCCTAAGCCTTCCTTAATGCAATCAGTAAGCACACTTTGTGGTCGACTCATGCTTAATGTTGCAAGTTCTGCTTTACGGCTTAAAGCATCGGCCACTAAATACCCCTTGCCTTGCTTGTACTCAAGCCGATAGTCAAATTTGGCCAAGAAGTCTTGCCACCGGGCTTGCTTAGGGCTTAGCTTCTTTTATGTTTGGAAGTAGCTTATGGCCACATTGTCAGTCTTGATAACAAAGTGTGAGTCAAGCAAGTAATGTCGCCAAACCTGTAGGTAATGAATGATTGCAGTCATCTCCTTCTCTTAGACCGTATATCGTCGCTTTATGTCATTTAGCTTGCAGCTCTTGTACGCAATGGGTTGTCCTTCTTGCATGAGAACTCCCCCTATGGTAAAATATGAAGCGTATATGTGCATTTCAAAGGGTTTTGTATGGTCAGATAGCACCAACACCAGCTTTTCGCATATTGCCTTCTTCATTTCCCCGAAGGGCATTATGGCATTTTTCGTCCAATGCCATATGGTGTTTTTCTTTAGTAGATCCATGAGTAGGGTGACCTTGGTGGAGTAGCCCTTAATAAACCATCGATAATAGTTCACCAACCCAAGAAAAGATTGTAGCTCCGGTACCTTGATGGGAGGCTCCCATTCTTGAATGGCTTTCACCTTTGCTTAATCCATCATTAGTCTTTCATCCCATATTCAGTGACCAAGGAATTCTACTTCTTTTTGAGTAAAAGAACATTTTTTCTTTCTTGACGTAGAGTTCATTTTCACGAAGCACTTGGAATACTTGCTTAAGATGTTACACATGCTCCTCAAGGGTGGTGCTATATACCACTATGTCATCCAAGTACACCATAACAAATTGATCGAGATAGGAATGGAATAGCTTATTCACGAGAGTGCAAAATGTAACGGGTGCATTAGTGAGGCCAAATGGCATGACTAAAAATTCGAAAACACCATACCTTGTTACGCATGCCGTCTTCGGTTCGTCACCCTTGGCAATGCGCACTTGGTAGTACCCCGATCTCAAATCAAGCTTTGTGCAGTAGCGAGCCCTCCCAAGTTGATCAAATAACTCTGCAATTAAGGGGATCGGGTACTTGTTCTTGATAGTGATCTTGCTAAACGCCCAATAATCAATGCACATGCGAAAGGATCCGTCTTTCTTCTTTTGAAATAGGACGGGGGCACCGTACAGAGCTTTAGAGGGTTAGATATAGCCCGCATCAAGAAGATCTTGGAGTTGTTTTTTCAATTCCGTAAGTTTGGGTGGTGCCATGCAGTAAGGCGCCATGGCTGACGGCTTTGCACCGGGCTCTAAGTCGATTTGGTGGTCCACCTCTCATCGCGACGGTAACATCTTTGGGAGTTCTTGAGGCATGACGTCTTTATATTCCTCAAGGATGGCTTGGGCTTGTTTTGGTGTTAGATCCTTGGTAATGTTAATATCTTGCCCCTCGTTTAACTCTCGAACTGTGGCAATAAAGCTTGGATCCCTCTTCAATCCTCGTTTGAATTGTAGTGTAGATAGCCATGACCATGGCTACACGTTCCGCCATGACCATGCATGGTTGACTCCCATCAAGGATGCTAAGGGAGTTAGATGCTAGAATGGGGAAAGCATGGACTTGGTCGAAGAACTTCATGCCCAACACTACTTGGAAGTCATCCATGGGGACAATGGAGAAATCTAAATTCCTTTTCCATGCACCAAGTTACACTGATGTTGCCGTAGACACTCTCACTATGGCTTTGGCGGGTGAGTTTACTGCCTTGATGGTGCCTCCTCCATTGATATATTTGAGGACTAACCGTTTGGCCTCTTCCATAGAAATGAAGTTGTGCGTGGATCCCACTTCCTCTTTGGGCAATTACGCACCCAATGAGGGCCATCACAAATGAAACAAGGATTTTTTGGCTTTGGAGCATCGAACATACCTTTACTAGGTTTGTTGTGCTTGTCTCCTTTAAACGATTTGTGAGCACCAACCTTTTTTAGGCCATAGTCCTTCTTGGCTCTCTACTCTCCCCCACTTTTACAATAGGTGGCCTTCCGATCCTTAGATTGGGACGTGTAATCCATGAGAGACTTGGCCATGGCTATGGCTTTGTTAAGATCTCGTACACCCTGCCTTTTGAGCTCAACTATTGCCCAATCCTTGAGCCTATCAAGGAAGTAGAAGAGGGAGTCCTTGTCGGACATATCCTCAATCTTTAGAATGATGGTGGTGAATTCCTTAATATAGTCTCAAATGGTACAGCTTTGCTTAAATCGACAGAGGCGACCCCTTGCCTATTTTTCAGCATTGCTAGGGGAAAAGTGCTTCCGAAGCTCCCTTTTGAAATCCTCCCATGTGCGGAGAGTGCAAATACCCTTGCCCATGTCGCAATGCTTTCGATGTCACCATAGATGGGCTACATCGCAGAGGAAGGTAGGTGCAATACTGCCTTGAAGGGTTATCATGGACACCCTCGGCCTCACAGTATTGTTCAAGGCCGAACAAGAAGTTCTCGACCTCAGTGGCATTACGAGTGCTATGGTAAGTGGCGGGAGTAGGCACTTGCATGGTGCTTAGCCCACTAGCAATCGTGGAGGATAGGCTAGCTCGATCGCATCGGTGTCTCTCCCATTCCATGTAAGTTTCTTCTACTTCAGTACGGATGGCCCACAATTCATGCTCCACAAAGGTCCGTAAGCTAGGGAGCTCTTGTGTAAGATTGTGAAGCTCCTCTTTGTAAGCTTTACTGAACTCGAGTATGCTGGACTTCGTGGCTTGAGTAATATCTCCATAATCCATCTCCAGGCCTTTGAGATGGTCAGAGAAGCTCTCAATAATGTTGTCCATCCCTGAGATAGCTTGCTCTATGCTAGCAACACAAGACTCCAAGGCTTCCGCGGGTAGAGCTTTGGACTTGCCACGCTTTTCTTGTGGGCGTGGTTGAGGCTGTGGTTGTTCGTCTCGTCCACGAACTTGCTTCTCCACTAGCACTCTCAGATGCCATGCTCTTGTGCTTGAATTGCACTCTGATACTAACTGTCACAAGATTAAAGTTTACGCAGCGCGCTCATGCGGCACTTAGACAACTCAAACCCAAAAGTTGCTAAGTAAGCCTTGATGTTGGCTTGTTTCACACAAAAAGAAGCTTGAGGGACTTGGATCGTTGGGCTAAAGAGCTTTCAGGTAAAGTATGGAGAAGCATTGGAAGATTAGAGACAAATGTTGCTAAGTAAGAAAGCTTTGTATTACACAAGAACTCTTTACAATCGCTTGGATACAAGTTGGCTTAACAACGAAGCTTGGAGGGGTGTTTACAGTAAACCTCCTCCTAAATGGATAGTTAGGATTTAATACATCCGACGGTTGTTATTTACGCACTACAATTATCTCCTGTAATATCTAGATATTTTGCATGGGACACTCTAAAATATCTTAGACATTTACAAATAAGGTTCTAGCAAATAAGCTTGCTAGAGATTTCAAGAAATTGGGCTAGGCCTTGCAGGCTTTTTAGAAGCTAGGCTAAGCCTTGTGCACATTTGGGTCCTAGCAAACAAATTAGGCGGGTCGTAACATAATGCTAGGATAAGACTAATTTAAGTGTTTTTCTGTTACGGATATGTGTTTGGTTATTTTTTATGAGTTGGGCAAATAGGCCCAAAATCATGCAACTCTATAGACCCGCCTCCAACACGGCTTCTTCACCTATTTACCTTTCACTGATTTTTTTTATTTTATTAAATAGTCATGATTGATAATAAAAAATAATATAATAATAATAAATAAGCATTAATACCAAAAAATCATACATCATATTATTAATAATTGTATTAGATAACTATATTTTAATAATAATATTTCCTATAAATTATAATAAACAAATGTTAATATACAAATATGTATTTCCATCATCACATTTTCAATCATCATATTAAATAAAATTTATATATTATCGTACTAAAATGATGATTATTAATAATCTAAAATAAGATAATAGTATATATCGATAATAAAATAAATATAATAATGAGTAAATAACTAAAACTATTAAAAAATAAATATTAAAATAAGATAAATAATTTTATATCATAATGTTAACAATTATATCAAATCAAGTCACTTATATCATAATTTTATTTTTATGGCTGAAATATATAATATTATAATAAATTAATAACTAAAATATAAAATATAATAAATAATAAATAATTTTATATCATATTTTTAATATTTATATTTAAAAACAATATTATTTTTATGATTAAAATTAATGATATAATAACAAATAAAAATTGAATATTATTAAATAAAAATCATTATAATTTTAAAAATAACTCATAAATAAATTAATTAATTTTAGAAAATTAATTTTAAATATAAAATTATTTAACTTAATAAAATTTTATATTAAAAATTAATTTAGTAAAAATTATCATATAATAATATACTCCAATCTCATAGTACACCAAAGATAAGATAATATTATTTAGAGTAATTCTATTCAGCCCCTACGTTTCATCTTATTAACACCCACTTCTAATTTGGTAAAGGTATAATTGTAAACTTAGAATAAATCTTTTAATCAATTATATACAAGGCACCCAGTATTAAATTTTAAATACTTCATACATATTATCATATTCTCAAAAAAATGAAATCTTAACTAAATTATTTATTTATGCAATCCTTTTTTAATATTGTAAGTGACTTTACATATGCCTCTGGAAGACAGCTCCATTCATGTTGGTTCAGTTTCTTCAAATATACCAGGTCATGATTACTCATTTGCGAGGAGAATAATACATTCACGCTGGAGACAGAGACTTTTTTTTAATCCAGAAACATGGTGTAGAATATCACCAAAGAGTAATACTTGTCAATCATCAATACGCAATCTAGTATAGACAAAGAAAAAATGGTAAAGAGAGGGAATGGGGTACTCTCTCCGTAGGCATAGAGAAATCATAAATTCAGAATACTGAGAAAGTCAGGGAATAAAGTTTGTGGAGAGGGAAAGGAGGAAATTAGAATTATAAGATAAAGTTAGGTAGCATAGCAAACTTTTCCATTGAAAAATAAGAGTTTTATTAAGTGCACCCATTTAAACTATGAAGCACCATGTTAATTATTAATTATTATTACAATTTGCTATTATTTAATTGTAAAATGGGTTCTCATGAGATTAAAAGTAGGGGCTAAATAGAATTCTTTTATTTTATAGTCCAATCCTAAATTCTCAATCCCAATCCAACCTATTCCAAGTCGAAGTCCTAATCATAGTCTAGTCCAATTTCAACTTTGAAATGCGGCCTAAAAGGAAAATATAATAATATTTAGAGTTGTTTTATTCAACCCCTACTTATAAATACACTTAATAAAAAAATTAAACATTTGTATCTTCCTCATTAGACCCTATTTAATATCCTAAATACCGTTTCAATGTATAATTAAGTTTTTTATTGCACCCACTTTTATTATGCGACTTCTTTAGATTACATCATAGCACTACACCATTAATGTCTAGCCCTGTCAACTCCTCAACAGATAGTTTCTTATATCTATGGGCAATCGTTAAAGGAAGAGAGGAGACCGTTTTAGTTTTTCTTGCTTATTGTTTATTTTGCACAAAAAGACTCCATAAAAGAAGCTCTTAGGCGGCTATTGAATCCGTTGTGATTACTACTACCTTGAAAGACTTAGGGTGTGTTCGTTTATGAATTTGGTATTTTTGTTTTCAATTGAATTTATGAATATGTGGTTGATTTTGAATTATTTTGAATTTTGAAAAGGATATGTGGTTGAGATTGAATAAAAATTGCATTGGAAAATGTTCAGCACATAAAATAGGATTTGGATTCATAAACGAACAGAGCCTTATCCTCTGGCAAAAGCTTGACCCAAAATCACATGTACTTGGCATATAACCTCAATGGTATCTTCCATCAGAACCCCAAATCCGTAACGAATACGTCATTTACTTCAGACTTTGCTTCAAATGACCAAAACTCTGGTTAGGCTAGCAAATAATCTCTCCTTTTTCCTCCGATCTGTTTATTTAATATTTATAGTTTGCATTTCATATGGGTTCATCTTCTTCTATTAAAATTTTGTTCTATCACCACATGATTAAATTACATACATCTTTGAATAAATTTTGTACGCTGGTAATTCATTATAAAACAAACTATTTTGTATTGTTCTTTTGGGCGTTTATTAGGAATGTATATGCGTATTTTATTGAGTTGAATTTTCAGTCTTAATACCATCTCTTTATTTAAACATATCTCTTTTTTTATTTAATATACGTTAATTGCATGCAATTTTAGGCAAATTAGATGCCGGGCAAGGGTTGAATTTGATACACATGAAGTTTTAGTAGCTTATTATTGTTAAAACTATCAATAATCTGGCACCAGGCCGTACTGACTCTTCTGCTTAGAACAATTGCCAGTTTTGATCTTCACTTCGAGAAATCGGTCTCATGCTGCCTATCACTTGGGCAAGCTATAGATAATAAAGTCATAACAAGCTTCGTTTATCAATATATCTTGTACAACTTTGCTTCATTCCTTCGTCAAATTACATGAACTTTAGGGCCCGTTTGGAAGTCTGGACTAGATTGGACTAGACTGAGAGTGGAATTAGGATTGGGATTGGGATTGGACTGGACTGGAGTATATATGTGTTATCTTTTGTTTGGTGCAACAGGGACTGGACTATTTGTAATCCTCTCCTATGTTTGGTGAAATTTGGGACTGGATTATGTTATTAAATGAATTTATATTTAAATAATAAAATTTGAATAAAACTTTTATTATTGACAACTTAAATTTTTTTCTTTTTCTTTATTATATATATATAAAATTATACAAACAAAATAAAACATATACAAACTCAATCACTTTGAATAATATAAATTAAATAACAAAAAATATATTAAATTTATTAAATAAAAATTTGTATTATAAATTATTAAAATCATAACCTTCTTTTACTCTCTTCCATCTTCAACCTACGCCTCAGCGCCAAAGTCCAATCGCCATCAACCACCAAACTCCAGCTGCCATTAACCACCGAACTCCACGCACAACATCCCATCTCGTGCTCATTTCTCACCAAATTCCGCTGCTCTTTTTCCCTCCATCCAAACAATCAACAGACAACTCACACAAACGATAATTTCCCAAAAGCAAATCAAAACTGCCACCACCAACGCCTAAAAATGCCAGCTACCAATACCCAAATGGTTGTCTTTGCCACACTAGACTCGACCATACAAAGGTCACCGTCTCCGCCCCACGCTGCCACAAATCAAGAAACTTTCATCTATGGTCAGATCGTCATTTGCAAATTGGATTTGCAGGTTGTTGCACCTAGGCAGAGAGAAGCATCAACTCGTATGCCTTAATTAGTCCCTGTCCCAAGCTGTCCCATGGTGGAGAATGAGACTAAATAATCCCGAAATTTTAGTCTTATTTTACTATTCAGACTATTAAACCCAACCCGTATAAATTACCAAACATAAGATTAGGATAATTGATACCTACCTTTTGTCTAGTCCCATGTTAAGCCCGTCTTCCAAACGGGCCATTAATTCTCTTGTACTTCCATCTAGATGAGGAACCAATCACATACGCGCATGGTGCTTTTGCAATGATGATTTAGGTTTGTGCATTTAGAACTTTTTTGCCCTTTTTAGTAATTTTAGGTTAAGGCAAAACTGTAAATGAAAATCAAAATAAAAATGGGGGATGAAAATGTGAAAAGTAGAGATTGAATAGAACAACTTTAATATTTAATACACAATACCCCTTATCCATCATAAATCCAAGGTAAGACACTACATAAATTTCTACCATCTTACGTGCTGTTATAAACTCCATTATTCAAAACAATCCTTCCCAAGGCTAAACCAAACCCTGGTTAAAACCAAACTAATATAGTTCTATCTCTTTATGCTGTCTAATACATTCAACCAAACATATCCTTAATTTTGGTGCAATTACATTTTGTTATTTTATGTATTAAATTTAATTTGTTAACTCTTAAAATATTATTTAACAACAGTATAATTTAAAAGATATATATATAGAATAGTAAGACAATTCTATGAATACATATTAATTTAATCATCTAACAATATTCAAAAAAATTGAAAACTCATCACATTATAATATCGTAATAAATTTTAAATTGATATCTCATTTATAACGTTCAATTAATAAAATAATTATTTTAGAATAAAAAAAAATTCTTTCTGAAAACAATCATCTTACTTACGATCTAATAAATTTTGATAACTCATTTATTGATATTATTTGATATTATTTAATTTTAATTAAAAACTATAATAGCTAATAGTCAAGAGCGGGAAGTAAATCTTTTTTCTCAAATTTCAAAAAGAGATACGCGGGAATTTCAAACAGCAAGAAAGAGACGTGAGTTGTAGTTTTCAAAAAAAAAATTATGCCATGTGGCAGGTAATGAGTGGACAAGTGAAGATGCACAAAAAAGTTTGTCCTAACCTGATTCGCTTTACCTTTTCATTCACTTTTACCTTCGCTCGTCAAAAAAGTCTCTCATCCTCAATCCGGCAGCGCCGGCAATACGTGCTTCATGAAGGGCGACCTGATTCCGGCCGGAAAGTTCACGTAAACACACCCTCTCTCTCTCTCTCTCTAAGTTTCAAGTGAAGCGGTTTTCTTCTTCCAGAAAGGTATTCTTTTGATCCTTTAGTATGATTTACTTTTCAAAAGTATAATTTTACGAATATTCGATATTTCATTATCTTAATGAACAAAAACTGAAAAATCGAACCGCCATTATCAGGATCCGTCAAAGCGACCGTTTCCCTTCCTTTTTACCTGAGTACAGTTTCAATTCGGAGAATTATTTTACGTCCCTAATAGTAGGAGAAAAATACCATTTACATCCCCTAATATTTTAATGCCAAACTGAGGTTTGAAAAATCCTTTGTACACCCCTTTCAAGCTTTAGGAAAGGGGAGGTTATGAAGATTTCCTAGACATCAGGGAAAAAATTATCCTTTTTCAATTCTTTATCGAGACTATATAGACATCATTAAAGACGAGTATTATTGGCATTGCATTACCTTATCATGTCTTAGTATATATTTTGTAGTATATGTCTAACTGAGACTTTGGACACTAATGAACGCTCAGATTGAAAATATAGAAGAACAGATGAAGAGGTAAAGACATGGAGGGTCGCGATCTACACACCAGTAAGAAAGCGAAAACCAGCAAGGTAGACAGGCTTAGCGACCTGCCAGACCCTATAATCCATCACATTCTATCTTTAATGGAAACCAAATATGCTGTACAAACCTGCATTTTGTCCAAGAAATGGAGGCATCATTGGACTCATATCCATAGTCTCAGTTTTATACCTAGAGACTTCAAAGGAGCCAAAGGTCATGAAAAATTCGTGCGGCGTGTCTTGCAACATCGCAAGCCTTCCACGCTTTTTAAACTCAGATTTCATACCAGCACCAGAAAAGCAGTTAGTAGGAGGTTTTTGGACGACGTTTTCAACTATGCTAAATCACACAACATTCAAGAGCTTGACACCGATAGAAGTGTTTGTGAGTTTCCTTCAAGCTTTTTTGAATTTCAAACCCTTATTACTCTCAAATTGAACGTCTTTTACGATCAGCCGTTTGGTTTTGCATCGTTGAGGACTTTGCAACTCTATCAAGTCCGCATAAAACCTGAAGATAACGGCAATCATATCTTCTCCAGTTGCTTCAATCTGCAGAATTTACTCATATCCAAATGCTTTGTAGACATTGATTACTTTAATATATCAGCTCCAGAGCTTGTCAGCTTGACCATATCAGATATGGAATATTGGGATTATTTCCCAAGGAAGATCAGTTTGCTTGTGATATCCGCTCCAAGACTCAAAATCTTCAACTTTAAGGGGCCATATCCACTAAAATTGACTATTAATGAAGGTCCAAGACTTGAAAAGTTAAGCATCCGTATGTACCTGTTAACTGGTTTCCCAGAGGAAAATGAATGGAAGCAAGAGTGCTTTTCAGATATGCTAAGAATATTTCAAGGATTCTCGCATGTAAAGTCTCTCTCATTGTCGATGCAATATTCTAAGGTAAGTTACTCGCATGCTTTGAGATATGTAGACTTTTCACAAGCTGACTACAGATATATAACTGACCCAAATTGCACTTGTAGTGCTGTCAAAAGAAATTGATCTCTTATAGTCATCATCGACCTAAATGAAGAAACAGAAGTTATCCAGCCCAAAAAGGTAATACTTATATGATTTATATCAATTTTGGTGGTAATAATATACACTTACTAAATATCAGTAATTTATAATTAATTTAGTAGATATGTTTTTCAAGTAAAATTGTAATGGTTGGTGTTCGTTTGGGTTATTCCTTTAACTCTGGTTTAACATTTATAAGCTATAAGAAATCTCGTAAAACCATTATTATCTAAAGTGATGCAAAGTAGTAGTGTATATCTTGGAGTGACAAATGAGTAATTGTTGAATTCCTGCAAACTTTTTTATTCATTTTTTTTCCCTCTGTTTCTCCTTTGCATTAATTGATTTTGAAGAAGCATCATAGATGATCATTATCTTAAAGTATAGTTTTGGTTTCAATGGTTTTTATCTTGTGTTGTAGGAGATCGGGGAGGAAAGATTTTGTGGAGAAATGGCTGGAAGATACGATGGCATGCTTGGTTTGGCAACAAATTTGTGGAAGTTGGCTCCTCTCTATATTTCTGTTAATCTGTGTCTAGAGGAAATTTGGTTTTATGTCTTTTCTTGTGAATATTTTGTGGTACTCCGTGAAAAACTACATATTTATTCCTTTACTACTTTTGGGGAAGAACTTGGATATATAATCAAGAAGTATTTAACAGTATTATGCACACTTTGTTCTTGATATAAATCTTTCAGTACATGAATAATTTGTTGGACATATTACATATCAATATCTCACATTAGTTCATATGAAACTTTCCCAAGATAATGCACTTAATACCATGTTCACACACAAGTCAGAATTTCAGGGGAATAGTTAAACAAAGAAATGCTAAGTATGAGAAGGTGCTATTTAATTTGGAATATCACCAACAATCTGTTTAGATTGTTTTATAAACAGTTGCCGAATCAATCTCTTCAAAATTATGGCATTAGAAAGAATTACTGGAAGCTTGTAATCTCTACCAAAACCTGATTGGTTTATTTATTTATTTTACTCTAGCAGGTAGTGTATACTCCTTTAATTATTTTCATGTGGGCCTTCTAAAACTGCATTCCATTAATTGCTAATAAGACATGGCTAGTTTGGTAATATTTTTAAATGAGTCAAGAATTTTAATCTGTTTATTATTTATTAATTATCTATGAATAATGTTATACGTATAAAGTTAGTATCTCAACTCTCTGTCTTAAGATAAGGTGGTTGACATGTCAATATAGCTAATCTATCACATTAGACCTCTTGATTAAATTAATAAACTGTGTATTGACATTTTAACGATCACCTCATTTGGGACACAAAATTGGGGCAGCAACTTTATGCATATAGCAATACTGATTATCTATTTATTTATTATGATATGGATGCTATCTCTTACAAGTGTCTTTTAAAGCATTAGAGGGTTCACTATTTGAGTCATTTTCTTCATTCTTCTCCTTATCTTAAACTACTTAGTTAAAGATTCACCAAATGTTTGAACATGTGATAATTTCGTGTCCAGTGGCCTCTTATTCCACCGTTATAGTAAATGTTTTTATTAGTCTTCAAAAGACTTTCTTCTGGTCTTCATATAGAATCTTCTTTTTTGGACATCTCCACAAAATTAAAGGCTCTTCTACTGGTCTTCTACTGACATTCTATAGTGAGATATCCAATCTACAAACTCTTAGTCAAATAATGGAGAGAAAATAAAAATTTGGTCTTCACTTTCTTGAAAAAGGATGTCTTGTTCTTTTCCTTGACAGATCAAGTCTTCAAGATGCATGTCTCTCTCTCTCTCTCTCTCTCTCTCTCTCTCTCTTTCTATGTGATATATGTCTTTTTTTTTTTTTTTTGATCAAATGTAGTAAACTAGCAGCGACTATGCTTGATGATTTCAGAGAATTCTTTATTATACATGGAAAGAAATAAATTTGTATAATAACTATTCTTACAACTTTCCGATTTCGGTAGCTGGAAAAATAAAAACAATAAAACTATTATCTTTACAGAGCACTCTATATTGATAACGTGTTGGAAAGCTAATATTATTAGATGATCACGAGTATAATAGTTGTACAAGGGTGCAAGTGGAAAAAAATGTGAAACAAGAAGATGATAAAACAATTTAAAAAAAAATGTAATGAAACATATAAGAAATGAGAGGGTTTAAAGTGTCATTATAACACTATTGGTATTTTTGGTACATGACATTATATGGTATTATTTTTAATAATTGTATTGTATTGTATTAATTAATGTTATGCATAATATAGTGTTTGTTTGATGAAACATTGCATTTTACTATTTTTTATACTATACTATACTATATTTATGTTTGGTGTATTTTTAAAATGTATTATATTATTTTTCATTTCAAAAATTAACAACATATTATTAAATAAATTAAATATTATTTTATACCAAATTAAATAAATTAAATACTAAATAAAATAATTATAAGTTATAAGTATAAAAATATATAATCTTCCTTATATTTAGTTTATATAAATTTTACAAAAATAAAATAAAAATTTGACATGAAATTTTTGCAAAATTAAAATAACTCCTTCCACTCTTCCCCACTCTTCTATTAGTTTCAATCTTCCAATACGAAACCTAGCCAACCTTTCTCTCTCTCTCTCTCTTTACATATATGATCAAGAACTAAAAAAAAAAAAGAAAAAAAAAGAAAGCCGATGTCGTTTAGTGAAAGGAAGTGGAGTGAATCAAGGGGTCGTGGAGCCCTGAAGAAGACGAAGCTTTACAGCAGCTTGTACTGAAGCATGGCCCCACAAACTAGTCGTTAGTGAGCAAATCAATCCCCGGAAGATCTGGGACGTCTTATCGGCTCAGGTGCCGCAACCAGCTTTCGTCGAAGGTGGAGCACTAGGCGTTCTTACTTGAGGAGGACGAGACTGTAGTACACGCACATGCATGTTTCAGGAACAAGTGGGCTACAATCGTGCGGCTGCTCAACGGCCGTACCGACAACGTGATTAAGAACCTGGAGATGAGAAATGAAGACTGGGATGAGAGAGAGTGACTGAGATAGTGATAGCGACGAAGAGGAGAGAGTGGGAGGTTGAGACGAGAGAGAGTGGGAGGTGGAGACGAGAGGAGGAGATCGGGATGGGAGAGGGAGATTAGAAATATTTTAAAGATTGTATTAATTTTGTGCAGCGCAGAGTAATGTAATGATTTTTTTTTCTGCATTAGGGAATGTAATATTTATGATATTAGATTATGCACTGCATTATTTAGTGTAGTGCAGAGTTTGTTCCAAACACAAAAATTGTATAAATTAATACTATACAAAAACTTTGTACAGTACAATACGGATTGCCAAACATGGCCTCTCAGTTTTTACTCTTCAGCGCATCAAGGCTCAAGCTAAGCAATCAAGAGGCCTTTAATCTTCAAGTCTTCAATAGTGTTTCAAGTGTACAAGGCAAATAAAACCTCGTATTTATAGAGTTTATTAGTCAACAAAATTAGTTATAGTTTTACATTTCAATTTTTCCTACGAAGACAAGTTAGTTCTGCAATTTCGCAATTAAGCTCAATTCTTTTCGTTTGCTAACAACTATAACTGATCAATGGTAGGAAGCCAAATTACATAACAGATTTGTTGTATTTAAAATGTATTACCTTTTATCCTCAAAATAAATCCGAATTAGAGCACAAAGCAGGTGAAAAAATAATAATTAAAAAAATAGCTATTCAAATAGTAAACCAAAATCAGATTGAACCGTTAAAATCGCGTTAGTTTCAAAGTTTGTTTTCCCGGTAATTGAAAAACCGAATCCGACTTGGTTTCGGTACAAAAATTTTGCTAGGTG
This sequence comes from Boswellia sacra, assembly GCA_013180625.2. Taxonomy (NCBI): domain Eukaryota; kingdom Viridiplantae; phylum Streptophyta; class Magnoliopsida; order Sapindales; family Burseraceae; genus Boswellia; species Boswellia sacra. The sequence goes on along the minus strand of SNVD02016297.1, from coordinate 82,389 downwards.
GCAGATAACGAATGGACAACTAAAGATAGAGAAATAGGTGTGTCTCCACCTGATTGACTAGCCTTTTTCATTTTCTCTTCTATTCTTCTCATTCGAGCCGCAGCTGTCGTCCTCCCGTATCGTGCAAACCTTTCAACTGTCAACTGTCCCCCTCTACCCAGCAGCCCTGCCGATGAGAACTGCGATGTGATTCCGACCCACAAAGTTCACATGTACACTATGTCTCTCTCTTTGCTACTCTAGATACAACCGTCTCAGATGCAAGTGAAGCGGCTTTCTTCCTCCATTAAGGGTTCTCTTTTTTTTTTTTTTAATTTGTTTTTGAAAATATGATTTACGAATGTAGGTTATATATTTGAAAATAAATATATAACCTACTCGAATAATCTAATAGCAAGCAGTGGTTAAAGTTGGTAAAGGAATAAATAACTTAATCTACGTCTTCATGCAGCCAACATGAAGCTACGAGAATAATCCAGCCATGCACCTCATGTGCAACATAAAGTTTATGCTACCATACTCCACCAATGAGGCACATGCACGTAGGAAATTATGATAAAGCAAACAGCTGAGCAAAGGTTGGGCAGCTGCAGATGTTAAACAATATAATGTAAACCGATCTTGGATAAATTAATTTTCTAATTGTTATATATAACCGACCTATGTTACCGCCAAGAAGCCTATAAATATGGCTTATGTCTCACATTTATAACTCAAGGCTAAACCCTTTAGCTTCACACATAATCAAGAAATGTTAGTGCCTTAGAGTTATAACTAGCATAACAAATTAAGAAATGTTAGTCCAATAGTTCTTAGAGCTATAACTAGCATTAAGCTTTTGGGTACACAAAATACTAGAGATGTATGTATGATTCTCCACAATCAATACAATACTATATTTTCTATCATAGCTTATTTTTTTCCAACAGTAGTATCAGAGCTTTTATTTTGTGACCACTTTGATTTTCAAAGTCTTAAACTTCTTGAAAACCTCAAGGACTTGTGATCTTTCACGAAAAAAGTAGACCTAAGTCATTCTTGAATAGTCGTCAATGAATAGAATGAAGTACCTGTTTTGATTATGTGTAGGAGTTCTCATTGGATCGCATATGTCAGTATGTACTAGCTCCAATAATTTCTTTGATTTCTACACCTTTCCTAATCGAAATGATTAGCACTGTTGCTTCCTTGGTAGACAACCTTCACATACACCATCTTCTCTCTAATATCAGGTAGGTCCTTCATCATCTTTTTCTAATAGAGAATTCTCAATCCATGGAAGTTAAAATGACCACATCTTCGATGTCACAACCGTTAGTCATCATGTTGTGCGTTCATTGTTGCTTCTTTGACATATCTCCATTGGATAGGAAAATTTCGTTGCTCCATCTTTACTCTAGCAATCACCAAGCTTTTATTCTTTTTGTCATAGATTGTGCATGTATCACCTTCAAAGTGTAGAGAATAACCATTCTAGATCATCTGGTCCACACTGAGCAAGTTTTGTTTCAAGCTATACATGGACTAATAGGACATTTTGAATGAACCTCGTTTCCTTCTTTGTTTCCATAGCAATTGTCCCTTTGCCTTTAACTTCTACTAGAGCACCATTGCCCAATCTGACTTGTGATTGATTTGTATAATCAATATGACAAAAAATGCTTTCATTACCAATTATATGATTACTAGATCCACTATCAATACACCAGTTGTCACTCTTTTCTTTTAATGCAGGTTAACAGGCGTAGAATAGTATTCCACCGGTGTCTTTATTTTCTAAATAGTTGGTCTGATGACTTTCTTTTGATTAACAATCTTTTCTAGATGCCCAAATTTCTTACAATTGTTGCAATGTGGTTTGCCATGATACCAACAAATTTTCTCCAAATGGCTTATTTTCTCAAACCACAATGCCAACAGTTTTTCTTCAAATGGCTCATTTTCTTGCATATGCCACAAGGAGGATATTTTTTATTTTCTTTATTTCTAGAGCCTTTTCCTCGTCTAGGTTTTTTTTTAGACCCATATTTGGGCTTTGGAGAATGCAAAGTAAATTTTGATGCATTCTCTAATGAGTCATTTTTATACATCTTTCTTTTTTCATATGCTTTTAATGAGCCCATTAATTTTATCACTGAAAATTTAGTTATATTTTTTGCTTGTTTAATAAAAGTTACTGCTGAATCATATTTTACCATTGACAGTAACTAGTATTTTCTCCACAATCTTTTATTATTAATAATGTCTCCGTAAATTCTCAATTGGTTTACTAGCTCCTTAATTCTAGAGTAGTAATCTCTAATAGTCTCAGATTCTTTCATCTTATTATTATGTGAAATTATATATACAAAGAGAGAAAAGCTACAAAAACTGGAAAGTCTTAAATTATTATCGGGTCATTTCTTATCTAAAATATTGAAGTGGAAGATGCCAGATGTTACCAAAATAACATCATATATATATATATATATATATATATATATATGTATGTATGTATGTATGTATGTATGTATGTATGTATGTATGTATGTATGTATGTATGTATGTATGTATGTATGTATGTAAGTATGTATATATATATAGCCAAGCTTAACTAACAGAAACTTTAAGCATCCAGTGAAGGGATCTGATTGTTCTTAGAAGATAAAAGTAAAAAAGTTCAACCAACATAGGTATTAAAATTATCTCATGAATTAGTAGATCTAAAAGCAATCAGATTCAAACACACAAGCAAAAATAAATATGAAAGAAATTAGATGAACAGAGGTGAAAAGAAAGGGAGTGGGCACCTTGTTTATGACTCGCACCCTTGTCAATGGTGGGACCAACAAAGCAATTGAGTGAGGAAGGAAGCAAGGCAAAAATTTAGAACTTGATCAATAAAGTGAGGGAATGGCTGAGTGAATCAATCGGTGAAGTGAGACTGAAAGAGAGGGAACGAGTTTCTAGGGCAAAATTAGCAGATATCTTAATTGATTCAATTCAATATAATTATTTAATCAAATAATCAATGTAATAATAATCTTCTTTAATTTATTATTTCAATTAATTCTATTCAATTTAATAGAATAATTTAATTGATCATTTTAGTTTATAAATTCAATTTAGCCAACTAATTAATTTGATTTGATTCAATAAATTACTTAAATTTATCTTAATTTTGTTTAATCTCCATTCATTAAACACCAAACCTTATGATAGAACAAAAACATCATGATTAAGACTTATCTTAGATAGCCTCAAAATCTGGATCTTGGACATCAACATTACCAAAAGCAGTTATTATAGTCCCAGAAAGTGATACGAATGAAACAATTTTATCCCTTGGATTCCTAAAATTCAGATAATAAATTGTAGAGACAGACATGGAGAATACATATAAATATTTGTTGTCAAACTATTTGCAGCATGCATAATGGATTGATCTATACCTTTCTAGTAATGGGCTCAAACGAAAAAGCCAGCTTGCATATTCCCTTCTAGTGCATACTTTATCAGCCTTTAACCAGTGATTATTTGGCACTTGCCCTCTTACTGACTTTGATTTGAATAAAGCTTTGGTAGATGACTTTGAATTACTTTCCACTTTGATTTGTTACGTCTCCATTTCTAGTTTGTGGGCCACCCACTTCTTTAGCCTCTTTGAGCCTACACGTCAAAGACCAAAGGTTTATATAACTAAACAAATGTCTAATCAGCTGATACACATCTTAAGCCAATTAATTCTAAGTTCACATTCCTTCAAGAAAAGACTTACATGCAAGCTACCATATCTATTTTTTAGCAAAAACATGAAAATAACAAGAAATTAGTATTATAAAATTCTAAGACCAACAAATTAAGAGAACCTTACTTTTACACAAAAGATCAAATGCCCAAGTTGCTCAAGTAAAAGACTTAAGTATACAACATCATAGCTTAAGCAGAATTTATAATATTAACAACTAAAGAAATTATGTGTGCCAATATATTAATCTGAAAATAAATAAGAACTTAATTACTTAAAGATCACAAACCTCTACACGTCAACCCTCTTTGATGCTGTTCTCTTTCAAGGTTTTACCTCCTTTTCATGCTCAAGTTGAATATTGATAGAGGAAGACTTCGATCCAATCTCATATTCAAGAGCAAACCCAATGCTTTTAGCCAAATCTGAAGCTTTGCTGCGCTTTTGTCGTTTTGTATTTTTTGCACTGGCTACTAAATTATGGATGTCAGTATACCTTCTTTTCTACTAAAGTCAAAAGGGTAATCTATGTATATAATAAGAGAAGACTATGATTAGTGTGGGCTCATGTAAGCTAAACTACTGCAGATGTGAAAGTTTTAAAGTAATTTACCTAACTACAAAGTTCTTGCATAAGAGCTATAAACATTAAAGGCTTTATATCATATTAGAGTCAAGCTATCTTTAAGAAAAAAAAAAGTGAGTTTCGCATGGCATTAAATATACAATGCAGAAATTTTTATCACTTTCAATTAAAATTAATTACTTTCAATACTAGTGAAACTCATATTATAGTACATTTAATAGTTTTATAATATTTTAATATGTATACAATATCATAAAATATTAAAACTTGTAAATTTTATTATTTCTTCATATAATTGTCCAGCTAGCATAGTTTATATATATACCCACCCTAATAACTTATTTATTTTACTTAAATTAATTAGTATCTTATCGTTTTTTAGTAATTTATCTATTTGTTTCTTATGTCAAGAAAAAAGTCTATTGCTCTAGGAATTGATGCAGGGGGGCCAGGGCCCTTTTTCTTTTATTGAGACTTTGCTGTTTGTGGGCTAAACTTACTTAGCCTTTACGTGTTTATTTTTATGTTTTTTTATTTTGCTTGGTATAAACGAGACAAGGGAGGACATAATGAACGACTTTTTGGAGACAGTCTTAATAGAAATTTGCTCTGTTCCAGAGCTCCCTCTTCCTTAAGCTTTCGTTCCTGGGTTTCTTTATCAAAAGTGGTATCAGAGCTTTGGAGCTACCCAAACTTGATCGCTGGTGGTGGTAACGACAACCCCCAACCTAGTGCCGATGAGCGCAGGGTGCTGGCCCTTTGGGCGGCTTTCACCAGACTTGAACGCCGATTTGACTCTTTCACTCAAGAGATTCGAGAGCTTCTGAATGGAGTTCGTGTCGGTGTCAACAACAACAAACCCCCATCCCAGCACAAGGGCGGTGATCTGCCTCCGAACTGAGTTGTGGTAACCCCTCGACAAACCCACCCAATCACCCGCAACTCACCTTCACACCATTCCGTATCTGATTCCGAAGATGAAATTGATAATGGAGGTGGCGCTTCTCATGATGCTCGACTGGACCTTGCTGATGAAGTAGAGGATTGGATTATTGATACTAACAGGTATGACCCACATACAACTCGTTCTCGTCAATCACGACCTGAATATAAGATGAAGATGGACATTCCTGTTTTTAGTGGTAATTTATCCATTGAAGAATTTTTAGACTGGTTGAAAACTGTTGAAAGCTTCTTTGCTTACATGGAAGTCCCTGAGGATAAACAAGTCTTGTTGGTTGAGTTTAAATTAAGAGGAGAGGCTTCGGCTTGGTGGGATAATCTAGTAGCTAATAGACGACATGAAGGTCGTCGGGAGATCCGTACTTGGCCCAGGATGCGTAAGCTTATCAAAGACCAGTTTCTTCCACGAGATTTTCTTCGGGTTCTTTACAGACAGTTCCAAGCTTACAAGCAACATAATCGAACAGTTTCTGAGTATACTAGTGAATTCAATCGACTCAGCGCTCGTAATAACCTTCATGAATCAGAAGAGCAGCAGATTGCTCGCTATACCAGTGGGCTCAAAGAGGTTATACAAGATAGAATGGAACCTTGGCCTATTGTTACTCTTGATGATGCTATTAATGTTGCTAAGAAGATTGAGGGCCAATTAGACCGAAACTTAACCAAGTCTCAACTACTCAAACGTTTCTCACCTGAAATGCAAACCACCAAATATCCTTCTCCAATTCCAACTTCCCAAACCTCTCAATTACATTCACAACTTCCAATTCGGAATGACATTACTCAACAGCTCCCAATAAACACAAGAGCTCCCTTCAACTCCATGCAAAACCTATGCCCATCAAATGCTACAAGTGCAATCAACAGGGGCACCGCTCAAACGAGTGTCCACAATGATGTTTTGTTACTTTGGTAGAAGAGTCTCCTGGTGAAATTCCTGCAGACCAAGCTACAGAAGTCCAAAATGATGCTATTGAATTTGTTACTGGCGATGAAGGAGAACCTCTTGTTTGTATAGTGGAAAAACTCTTGCTCTCATCCAAACAGCCTAGCTTGAGCCAACGTCATAAGATTTTTAAGACTCGGTGCACCATAAACCAAAAGGTTTGTGCCGTTATTATTCACAGTGGAAGCAGTGAAAACATTGTTTCAAAAGCTATGGTGCAAGCTTTGAAATTACCAGTAGAAAAACACCCCAATCCATACAAGGTTGGATGGATCAAACGTGGTTTAGAGACAATGGTGACTAAGTGTTGTCGAGTCCCCCTCTCTATTGGTGCCCATTACAAGGATGAGGTTCTTTGTGATGTCCTTGACATGGATGCGTGCCACCTCTTACTTGGCCGGCCTTGGCAGTTTGATGTCGATGCAATACATAGGGGAAAACGTAACACTTATGAATTTCAATGGTATTCCAAGACTGTGGTTTTACTTCCTACTGAGTTTTCTTCGAGCCCACTTGATGGCCCTCAAAATTCGCTTTTTACTGTGAGTGGTCCAGAATTCCACCAACATATCAGGGAGTCTGAAACTATTTTTATGCTCACCATGAAGGAATCTGTAGCAGCTGAGCAACCTCTACCAGATTCTGTAAAGAAACTGTTATCAAAATTTCCAAACTTGACTCCAAGTGACCTGCCAAACACTCTTCCTCCGATGCGTGATATCCAACATCACATTGACCTCATGCCAGGAGCTAGCTTACCAAACCTTCCCCATTATCGTATGGGGCCAAATGAACACTCAATTTTACAAAGTCAAGTTGATGAGCTCTTAAACAAAGGCCTCTTACGACCTAGTATGAGTCTGTGTGTTGTCCCAGCTTTATTAACTCCTAAAAAAGATGGAAGTTGGCGCATGTGTGTTGATAGTCGCGCAATAAACAAGATTACTATCAAGTATCGGTTTCCAATTCCTCGACTAGAAGACATGCTTGATAGACTTGATGGTTCCAAGTATTTCTCCAAACTGGACCTTAAGAGTGGTTATTATCAGATACGAATTCGACCAGGGGATGAATGGAAAACGGCTTTCAAGGCCCGTGAGGGTTTGTACGAATGGCTGGTCATGCCTTTTGGGCTAACCAATGCACCAAGTACCTTTATGAGACTGATGAATCAAATCCTTAAACCTCTCATTAGCCAAGCTGTGGTTGTCTATTTTGATGATATACTTGTTTTTAGCAAGACGGAAGCTGAGCATCTAAAGCATTTGCGGGCTGTTTTTGGAATTTTGGAAGACAATAAACTTTATCTCAATCTGAAGAAGTGTGACTTTCTTGTTAGTAAGCTTTTTTTTCTGGGATTTATTGTTGGTGAACAGGGCATTCAAGTGGATGAAAATAAAGTGGCAGCAATCCGTGATTGGCCATCCCCAACTTCAGTTCATGAGGTTCGTAGTTTCCACGGACTTGCAACTTTCTATCGTTGATTTGTGCGTGGTTTTAGCACTATTATGGCACCTATTACTGACTGCCTTAAGCAAGGACGATTTCGTTGGGGTCCTGAACAAGAAACCAGCTTCAAGCTAATCAAAGAAAAATTAAGCAATGCTCCGATTCTAGCTCTACCCAACTTTGATAAGCCTTTCGAAGTGGAAACTGATGCTTCTATGCTTGGCATTGGGGCAGTATTGTCTCAAGAAGGACGGCCACTCGAGTTTTTTAACGAGAAGCTTAATGAGAGTAGGCAGGTGGTCCACTTATGAACAGGAATTGTATGCTGTTGTTCGTGCCCTTAAACATTGGGAACATTATTTGCTGCCTCAAGAGTTTATCCTCCACAGTGATCACCAAGCTTTGCGCTATCTTAACTCTCAAAAGACACTTAACAGGATGCATGCCCGCTGGATCATCTTCTTACAAAAATTTACTTTTGTTTTTCAGCATCGCTCTGGCCGCCAAAATGTTATCGCTGATGCTCTTAGTCGGCGCAGCTCCCTCTTAACTGTCCTTCGGACTGAGATTCTTGGCTTTGAATTCCTTAAAGACTTATATCCTAATGATGAGGATTTTAAAGAGATTTGGGAAAAGTGTGTGACTCATTCAGCTGTTTCTGATTTTCATATTGCAGGAGGTTATTTATTTAAAGGAAATCAACTTTGCATCCCCAAGATGTTGCTACGTGATCACCTAATTCGTGAATTGCATAGTGGTAGACTTGCTGCTCACCATGGACAGGATAAAACAATTTCAGCATTGGAGTCCCGTTATTTTTGGCCTCATCTTAAAAGGGAAGCTGCTCGTCTTGTTCAACGTTGTCCCACTTGCCAAACTGCAAAAGGCAGTTCACAAAACACTGGACTCTACTCCCCACTTCCCATACCTGACAACATTTGGGAAGACCTCTCCATGGATTTTGTGCTCGGTTTGCCACGCACTCCTCGACATGTTGATAGTATCTTTGTGGTCATTGATCGTTTCTCCAAGATGGCTCATTTTATTCCATGTCGAAAGACAGCCGATGCGACTCATGTTGCTCATCTATTTTTTCGTGAAATGGTTAAACTATATGGTGTCCCAAAATCCATCACTTCCGATCGTGATGTGAAGTTCATTAGTCACTTTTGGCGCACCTTGTGGAAGCGTTTTGGCACAATTATTCAGCTTAGCAGTGCTCACCATCCTCAAACGGATGGGCAAACTGAAGTTGTGAATCGAAGCTTAGGAAATATGATCAGATGCCTAGTCCGTGACAAACCAAAGCAATGGGATAGTGCCTTACCACAAGCCGAATTTGCTTATAACAGTGCTGCTCACAACTCCACTGGCATGTCTCCTTTCGCTGTTGTCTATACGAAGGTCCCATTTCATCCTCTTGACTTGGTGGTTTTACCCAAGTCCCATAGCCCTGCTGCTGATCATTTTGCTGATGGTATATTAGAAGTTCACAATGAAGTCAAAAGGAACTTGGAAGCTGCTAACAACAAGTACAAGGTCGCTGCTGATAAACACCATCGCGCAAAGGTATTTTCAGAAGGGGATCTTGTAATGGTCCATTTGCGCAAGTCTCGTTTTCCAGTTGGGAAGTATAACAAGTTACAACCTCGCCGTTATGGTCTATTTACTATAAAGAAGAAACTGGGAGACAATGCCTTGGTTATTAATCTTCCTGCTGATTGGAATATTTCATCCACTTTCAATATTGCTGATCTTTCTGAGTATTTTCCACCAGATGCTGCTAATGAGGTTTTGGAGCTGCTAGTGTCAAGCTCTCACATGGTAGAGGAGAATTGATGCAAGGGGGCCAGGGCCCTTTTTCTTTTATTGAGACTTTGCTGTTTGTGGGCTAAACTTACTTAGCCTTTCCGTGTTTATTTTTATGTTTTTTATTTTGCTTGGTATAAAGGAGACAAGGGAGGACATAATTAACGACTTTTTGGAGACAGTCTTAATAGAAATTTGCTCTGTTCCAGAGCTCCCTCTTCCTTAAGCTTTCGTTCCTGGGTTTCTTTATCAGGAATTCTGCCACTTGGAATTGAGTTTATTAGACTAGAAGATTGACTTTCACTTTCCCCTCCTGAAACACTCAAATTGTTCATCTGCTTGGTACAAATTGATAAGTGTACCAGTTTAATGATAGAAAGAAATTAGAATTCAACATCTTAGATCTAGATGTATCATGCTGATGGACTGACTTCAAAACCAAATGTAGAATTAAGAGAACAATTGCTATCCTAAATTGAAGTAAAACATACATATTCACGGTTGACAAGGAAAAGATCAAGCTCTACTCTCCTAATTGTTTTCATTTGCATAATTTTCGTAAACAAATGCAAACTTCAGGGGAAAAATCCATGCACTCCATATCTCTAATGCTTTTCATTGAGTATGACTACTTCATCTATACCTCAAACCCATGTAAGATTCATATGTACATATAAATTATATGCTGGGCTTCTCAAACCACTTGGTGGATCAGGGGCACAGCTGCTATAGCTCAATACCACATATACACTGAGAACAGGAGCAATTATATAAAGAGTTCACCTTTTCAATTTTGTTTCAGTTGGTCGAATCCGTGTGATGATTGTGGTCCACCACCAAGTGCTGCAGTAACAGATTCAACATGAGAATTAATATCCACAATTAAGCTTTTCAATTAAATTTTTTCTTATCTTTAGAAGAGATGACACTAGAACTCTCCACTACATTTTCCAAAAAGTGAAGCATATTATAAATTACCTTGATGTATAGTAGGATGGGAAGTGGATAAACAAATAGAAAAAAGATGACAAAAGAAATCGTAGCCCTATAAGTGGACTACAGCAAGCTGCAAAATTATAGCAAGCTGCCAAGAGAAACATCATTACCCATAATAAGTATCACTACCACAAAAATGAAAGAAGCAAATCAAACCACTAAACAAACAAACAAAAAAAAAAAACTCCAGCATAAAAGATTACCTGGGCATCGTTAGCTTTTTTTGTTTCGTAAAAAATTATAAGTCCATATAAGCAAAATCAGAACAATCTCAACAACAAATTGAGTTACCGTTATAGAAAGTACATAACATTTTACCAGCCCCAAAATATAAAACAAGCCACTCAACACAGACCCAAACAAGAAAAAAAACGGCTTCACCAAGAAAATGAAAAAGAAGAGAGAACAAGAGAGACAAGAGGAGAGGAGAGAAACATACACAACGATGGAGAGGCTAGAAGCGTGAGAAATCAAAATCAATTAGATATTTCGATTTTGTGAGTGAATTGATGCATCAGAAATCTGTTACATGCATGAGAGAGGAATTGATGAGGAGTGAGGAAGGGACCAAGGGAGTGACGGATCGATGAAGAGAGGGAGGCGAATGAGTGAAGTGCAATGAGGGAATGAGAAAAATGTGGCGGCTAGGGCAGAATAGAAGGGGGAAACACGAAATGGAAAGAGAGAAAGGCAATATTCAAAGTAGTGTCAATTCTGTAATTATATGTGTTAAGATAAGTGTCAAATAAATAGAAAAAGCGGGTTGACTTTTTTAAGCTTCATCATATTTGACTCCTTTTAGAAAAACACTCAAATATATTAAAGCCCATGTGTCAAATATTTCATAAATTTCTTGTAGTGCATGCTACCGAGTCTCGTGTAGAGCAACACATGGTCCATACCTCCCCTCAAGCTATGAGAGCTAAACTTCCTAGGTATTGGCATGCCAATCACATTTCATCATTCACAATCAGTCACATAAAAGAAGTTCGATATCAGGCTTCCAGAATAGTCACAATATCTCACATTCAAGCATCAAGGTGCTAGCAATTAACAGTGTTACAATCCATAAAATTACATGCATACAGTACATAATTTATTGTGGCCTCAGAATAGTTAGCTTACTTACCTTGTACAACTGCTTTTCGATGCTTATGATTGACCTAAAAATAAAACAAAAATCTCTTTTTAGGTCACCATACACTTGTAAAACATTTCCCCTTTTTTGGGCCCTATTTCCATACTTACTTTGACAAACAATTTATAATAACAATTCTCTATTTCCAAAAATTCACACAACTGGTAGATATCTTTTACACTCATATATCATATCTCCTTAAAATTTTTAGAGCCAATTGGGGTCATTTGGCCACTCAAAATACTCAAATTTGTTACCTCAACGATTTTGCCATTGCATTCGTTTCACTAAACAGTACAGACTTAAAAATTTGTAGGAATCGTAATCCTGCTCAATTGGCTATAAAAATTTACAGGCTGGTATATAACACATATATATACCTCCATATCAAAAATTATGGCTTTTCAAGGGGTTTATGTCATTTAAACCCAATTATTTCTAACTGCCCTGTTTTGGAAACTAAAAATTTTAGTTTTATCGAGTCAATTTTAAAAACTCATAACAATTCATACAAAGCTTCAATCTCAGTCAAAATTTACAGTCTCATATCTGACACGTAAAAGGACTGCATACCAAAAATCAGGTAATTCTACAAAGATTTGGACCTTCAACTAAATTCATTTTCCCCTACTCTGTTCTAAGACAGGGGAAATGTGAGATTCCAGACTAGAAGTTCATAAATTCACCATAATTCACACACTTTGAATTTTTAAGTGATTATAATTTTTATAAACTCCTGGACATGTCTATTTTCATCCATAAAAATTTCAAAACAAGAAAACATCCCCCTGATTTTTGGGAATTTTCGGAACATGCATTGCTCAATGTAAACAAAAATTTCAGGATTGAACTAAACTCTCATTTCTAGCTTATATCTTCATCTCCTTACTAAAATGCATTCAAAACTCATTCAAATTCATGTTTCCACACAAATTTCCAGCAGCACAAACAAAAATTCATATACTCTCATCACAATCCAAAAGAATTCTTGCAAACACACACACTAAGACAAGAATTCTAAGGAAGAAGGTGAGTTCTTACCCCTTGCCTGTCTTCCTTCTCCTCCCCTTTCTTGTGTTCTTGATGAATTTTTGTGTGGAAAGCTTAGAGAGAGTGTGAAGGGCTGAAACCGTGAACTTAAGAGCAAGATGGAAGAAATTCTAGAATTCTTCCTGTTTTTATAGATAAATATTAGGTTAAATCTCTATTTAGTCATTCTCTCCTCTTTTATAACCATTAAACCCATCACTCTTTTAATTAAGCCCCTCATTCTTTTATTTATTACATTACAATTTAAATACATTACATATACATTAATACATATGTAACCATAACACATGATATAACGTACACTATAAAATTTAGGATATTACAGAAACCTTCGTAGCATTTGTGTTATGAGGGTTTTTGCAGCTCCTCTTGTTGTGGTTGTAACCACCATAGTTCGTGCAAGTCATTGTAAACAATTTAGATGGAGGTATATCCTCATTTAGTGCTCTTCTTTTGGCTTTTTTAGGTCTCCCAGCTTTTGTCCTCAATTTGGGAGCTTGTAACTCATTGTATGGCACTTATGGCCATTCAGACTGATCAGGAATGGGTCTTATGTAGTGATTATAAGCTGTTATATACCTGTCTCGTAGTGCTTGTTTGTAAACTGGTGGACGTCAATCCTCCTTTCCCTTGCACTTGCAATTGCATTAGTGCAAGACACACCAGAAACCTGAAAAAATTACATTTGAGTAAGATTAATTACTCTAAATTAAAAAAAAACAACTATGAAAATAAACTGTGTTTTAAGTCAATTACCCACTTGAAACAGGCCGCATGAACAGAATTCTTCATTCAATCTCACAATAAAAGTCTTTGCTTTGCTCACCACCTCAAACTCTAGATTTCCACACCACATGACTTCCATATCATTTGTCCATTTAACCCGCTCATTAATAATTTTTTTAATGGTGGGCCCCACATCTGTGTGCCTTGTACTTCAAATGTATTCTTTTTTTTCCCTCAAAATAAATCCAAATTAGAGCACAAACGTTGAAAAAATTAATAATAAAAAAAAAATATCTATTCAAATAGTAAACCGAAATCAGACCGAACTGTTCAATTAGTTTCAAATACGGTTTCTTTTTCCGGTTATTGAAAAACCGAATCCGACTTGCTTTCCATGTGGGAAAAAAAATTGTGCCACGTGGAAGCTAACGGGTGGACACCTGATTCCCTAAGCTTTTTCATTTCTCTTTTATTCTTATTCTCACTCGAGCCGCAACGGTCCTTCTCCCGTGTCGTGCAAACCTTTCAACTGTCAACTGTCCCCCTGTATCCAGCAGTGCTGCCAATGCAAACTGCGACGTGATTCCGACCCAGAAAGTTCACATGAACACTGTGTCTATCCTGTTCCTACTAAATACAGCCTTCTCAGTTTCAAGTGAAGCGGCTTTCTTCTTCCATTAAGGTTTTTCTTTTGTTAATTTACTTTTGAAAATATGATTTAGGAATGTTGGTTATTTGTTTATGTTGATGGATTTGTAACATCCAATTTCATTGTTAGCCTTGCCGTCTGGTAACTGTCGGTAAATTGAACCGAATAAACCGCTTACATAACCACTCATCACTGTAGTGTAAGGTTATACTTTAACTTCTCTTTATCACAATTATTAGCAAAATTTTGGGAGCTAACAATTAGGCATTTTGCTTTTGCTTTTAATTCACCGAAGCATTAAAGAAGATTATTGGAGATTGTTGGAACAGGCGAGAGGAGAATTAACTCTTCATTCACAGTTTGAATAGCAGAGACTTTGAGAGAAGAGAAGAGAAGAGAAGAGTTGAAAAGTTAAGACATGGAGAGACATGAGCAACACAGCGGAAAGAAAGCAAAAGAAAGTGAGGTAGAGGTGGACAGGCTCAGCGACTTGCCAGACCCTTTAATCAATCATATACTATCTTTGATGGACACCAAATACGCAGTCCGAACCTGCGTATTGTCCAAGAAATGGAGGCATCATTGGACTCATATCCATAGTCTCATTCTCACGCGTGATGGAAAGTTACGTAGAATGATCAATTTTACAAGATTTGTACGGCATGTCTTACTCCGCTGCAAACCCTCCAAGCTTTGTAAACTTGCATTTCATTGCTGGGGATCAGACAAAAGAATGCCGGCTTTAGCGTAAAGAGTTTTCAACTATGCTGAATCACACAACATTGAAGAGCTTGACACTAGATTCAGTATTATTCCTTCACGCTTTTTGGAATGTCAAACCCTCACTACTCTTAAACTGCCTGGTTTAGCAGATGGACTGTCTGGTTTTGCATCATTGAGGACTTTGCTTCTCGATGATGTCCTCTTATTACCTAAAGATCAAAGTAATGATATCTTCTCGGGTGGCTTGAATCTGCAGAATTTATGCATTGGCAGATGTTGGTTATGTTGAGTGTGGCTCATATGCAAGTAGGAGAGAGATCCCACATTGTTTAAGTTACAAAGCATGAGTCTCATATGGGCTTATAAAAGGAGGCCATATGGGAGAAGTTATGTGTCCCAAGTGAAATATACTTCACCCCCTATATTTGTAAGGTCTCACATATAAGACCTCATAGTTTAAGGGCCTTTCATTGAGGACCTTAAAGTTTATAATATTTGCTTTTTTCCCCTTTATTTTGGGTATTTTAGTATTGCCCAATTGTTTGGATAATTACAGTTTGGCCCAACTATTGGGCCAACTATTTGGGTAATTACAGTTTGGCCCAATAGTTGTGGTATTTGTATTGTGGCCCAAAAGTTTGTATTCTCTTTGAAGATAGTAGAAAGTTTCTTCAGCGGCGCCCGAGGACATAGGTATTTATACCGAACCTCGTTAAATCTTGGTGTTCTTTCTATTTCTGCATTATGGTTGATTGGTTGCCTCTTTAGTTGCTGTTATATTCAATTATCTGGTATAGTTGTGGTTGTACATTTGGTTGTTTTGTTGGTTATCGCTTCCGCTTGTGCATAACAATTGGTATCAGAGCCGAAGGTTTTGGGTAGTTAGTGGCTATTTTATTGAAGCACTTACTACTGTTCTGGGCTATTGATTTTGGATTGCTAGTTATTGAATATAATAGTTTGTTTGGAGCTTGATTATTGGTGTTTGTGTATCGAGCTTATTTGTGAGAGGTAGTAATGGCTTCATCGTCTACTGTATCTGAGAAGACAGTGACTGTGACAAATGCAAAAATAGATGTTGAAAAATTTGATGGTCGAAATAATTTCGGCTTATGGCAGAGTGAGGTGTTGGACGGGTTGTATCAGCAAGATTTGGATATTGTTCTGGAAGAAACAAAACCAGAAGATATCAGTACAAGAGATTGGGACAGGCTGAATATAAAAGCTTGTGGGTTGATTCGCTCTTACTTGTGTATAGAACAAAAGTATCCGTTCACTAAGGAGACATATGCAAGCAAATTGTGGAAGGCGCTGGAGAACAAATATATGAAGAAAAGCTATGAGAATCGGTTGTACCTATTGAAGAGATTGTTCCGTCTCCAATTGAAACCAGGTACGAGCATCAGTTCTCATATTGATGAGTTTAATAAGTTAATTGCTGATTTGTTAAACTTAGATGAAACATTCAAAGATGAAATTAAGGCTATGCTATTGATTGGCTCACTTTCGGATGAATTAGATCATTTGTGCATTACTCTTATCCATGGGAAAGATAAACTGTCTTTTGAAGAAGTTTGTTCTGCTTTGTTGAATTATGAAATTTGTAAGAAAGATCAAAGGGAACATAGGGATGAGTCAGTAGATGCATTGACAGTGAGAGGGCGTAGTCATAGTAGGAAACCAGAGAAAAAGGAGAAAATCTTGGTCGAGGGGTAGATTAGGAAAAGATGAGTGTGCCTTTTGTCGTGAGAAAGGGCATTGGAAGAAAGATTGTCCTAAGTTGAAAAAGAAAGAAAAGGGCAAGACTGTTTTGATGCATGTGTTATTGAGCGTGAGGATGATAGTGATTCAGATATATGTCTAGTTGGTCATCCATCCACTTCTGTTTCTGATGAGTGGATTATGGATTTGGGTTGTACTTATCATATATGTCCACATCGGGATTTGTTCCTTCAGTTTGAACAGCTTGATTGTGGAGTTGTGTATATGGGCAATGATGATATTTGCCATACTGCTGGGATAGGTTCGATCCGATTGAGGAATCATGATGGACTGACTAGAGTTTTGACAGATGTTCGGTATGTACCGAAGTTGAAGAAGAATCTCATCTCTTTGGGAGCCTTAAAATCTAAAGGCTGTGGTATATCTATTCGAGATGGTATTCTGAGGGTCACTTCAGGTGCTCTTGTGGTATTGAAAGGCACTAGGAGGAACAACTTGTATTACTATAATGGTAGTACGGTTATTGGATCAGCGGCTATGGTTTCTGATAATGATACAGATTGTGGCATATGCGTTTGGGACATGCAGGTGAGAAAGCCTTATTCAGTTTGGTAAAGCGAGGCTTATTAAAAGGTGCAAGGACCTGCAAGCTGGATTTCTGTGAGTATTGTGTTCTGGGAAAGCAGAAGAGAGTGAAATTTGGCACCACTATTCATAATACCAAGGGTATTCTTGATTATGTTCACTCAGATATATGGGGACCTACTAAAACCGCATCTATGGGAGGTAGGCACTACTTTGTTACTTTTGTTGATGATTTTTCCAGAAGAACTTGGGTGTACTGTTTGAAATCAAAAGATGATGTACTTGGTGTTTTTCTTAAATGGAAAAAGATGATTGAGACACAAACTGGCACGAAGATCAAGCATCTCAGAACAGATAATGGTGGTGAGTATTGCAGTGATCAGTTTTTGAAATTGTGTCGTAATGAAGGTATTGTACGTCATTTTACTGTTAAAGGTACACCGCAGTGGAATGGGGTGGCAGAACGCATGAACCGGACATTGCTGAAGAAAGTTCGGTGTATGTTGTCCAATGCTGGGTTGGGCAAGGAATTTTGGGCTGAGGCTATGATTTATGCGTGTCATCTCATTAATCGTCTACCTTCAGCTGCTATTGGTGATAGAACTCCATTGGAGGTATGGTCTGGACAACCTATTTCTGATTATGATTCTTTACATGTTTTTGGTTCTCCTACATATTATCATGTGAAAGAATCTAAGCTGGATCTTAGAGCCAAGAAAGCGATTTTCTTGGGATTTGCTTCAGGAGTAAAAGGATATCGTCTTTGGTGTCCTAGTTCGAGGAAGATTATATCCAGCAGAGATGTGACATTTGATGAGTCTTCGATGTTGAAGAAATCAGAAAACCAGACAAAGGTGAATGGTACTCCACAGTAGGTGGAGCATACTCAGCAGCAGGTGGAGTTTGAAACGATGACATTGAACCCAGTTAGATCTGTTGAGACAGATGATGGTACTCCTATGACAGAGGAGGATTTGGGAGATGATGGTGAGGGTTCTACTCAGGAACCTCAACAGCAACAAGAATCTATTGCAATTGATAGTCCAAGACGTGAGATTCACAGACTTGCTCGATTTGCTGATATGGTGGCCTATGCACTTCCAATTGTAGATGCTGATGTTCCTTCCACTTATAGAGAGGCAGTCAGATGTTCTGAAATTGATGAGTGGAAGACAGCTATGAGGGAAGAGATGCAGTCTCTTCAGAAGAATGAAACTTGGGAGCTAGCTCAACTACCGAAGGGTAAAAAGGTAATTGGGTGCAAATGGGTATATGCAAAGAAAGATGGATTTCCTAACAAGAATGACGTCCGCTACAAGGCAAGGTTGGTGGCTAAAGGCTACGCTCAGAGGGAAGGAATTGACTACAATGAGGTATTTTCTCCAGTTGTAAAACATTCTTCCATTAGAATTTTGTTGGCCTTGGTAGCTCAGATGAATATGGAACTAGTTCAACTTGATGTAAAAACTGCATTTTTACATGGTGACTTGGAAGAGGAAATCTATATGACTCAGCCAGAGGGATTCAAAGTTGCTGGTAAGGAAAATTTGGTTTGCAAACTGAAAAGATCGCTTTATGGTTTGAAGCAATCTCTCAGACAGTGGTATAAGCGATTTGATCGGTTTATGATGGGTCAGAGGTACACAAGAAGCAAATTTGATAATTGTGTGTATTTTCGGAGGCTACATGATGGTTTTTTTATTTATCTACTTTTGTATGTTGATGATATATTGATAGCTTCGATGAATGTCGAATAAATTGCAAAGTTGAAGACTCAAGTTGAATCGAGAGTTTGAGATGAAAGATTTGGATGAAGCTAAGAAAATACTAGGCATGGAGATTAGCAGAGATAGAGGGAGAAGCAAGATTTGTTTGACTCAGAAGCAGTATCTGAAGAAGGTATTACAGCAGTTTGGCATTACAGAGCAGTCAAAACCTGTAAGTACCCCACTTGCTCCTCATATGAAACTTAGTGCATCTTTATCTCCTAGTACAGTTGAGGAACGAGAGTATATGTCTCAAGTTCCATATGCTAATGCAGTTGGTAGCCTGATGTATGCTATGGTGTGTACGAGACCCGACATTTCACATGTAGTTGGAGTTGTGAGCAGGTATATGCATGATCCTGGTAAAGGACATTGGCAAGCAGTGAAATGGATTCTACAGTATTTGTTGAGAACCGTAGATGTTAGCTTAGTCTTTGAGAAGGATGATACATGTGGTCAGTATGCTATTGGTTATGTTGATTCAAATTATGCTGGTGATTTGGATAAACGTCGATCGACAACCGGTTATGTGTTTACTCTTACAAGAGCACCAGTGAGTTGGAAGTCTACTTTACAGTCTACAGTAGCTTTGTCTACTACAGAGGCAGAGTATATGGCAATGACAGAGGCTGTGAAGGAAGCTATTTGGTTTACAGGGATTGCTGGATGAATTGGGAATTAGGCAGAAGAAGATTAGTCTTTATTCTAACAATCAGAGTGCTATCCATTTAGCGAAGAATCCAGTGTTCCATGTTCGTACGAAGCATATTGATGTTCGGTATCATTTTGTGCGGGAGATTATTGATGAAGGGAGAATCTTACTTCAGAAGATTGAGACTGCCGAGAATCCCGCAGATATGTTGACTAAGGTTGTGACAGCGATCAAGTTCAGTCATTGTTTGGACTTGATCAACATTATACGAGTTTGACCACGCCATTGGGCGCATTTGGAGGCGTTGCAGTTGTGATAGAGAATATGGAAAAAAGAAGAAATTTATGGTGGGTTGGCATATTCGCCAAGGTGGAGATTTGTTGAGTGTGGCTCATATGCAAGTGGGAGAGAGATCCCACATTTTTTAAGTTACAAAGCATGAGTCTCATATGGGCTTATAAAAGGAGGCCATATGGGAGAAGTTATGTGTCCCAAGTGAAATATACTTCACCCCCTATATTTCTAAGGTCTCACATATAAGACCTCATAGTTTAAGAGCCTTTCATTGAGGACCTTAAAGTTTGTAATATTTGTTTTTTCCCCCTTTATTTTGGGTATTTGTAGTATTACCCAATTGTTTGGGTAATTACAGTTTAACCTAACTATTTGGGTAATTACAGTTTGGCCCAATAGTTGTGGTATTTGTATTGTGGCCCAAAAGTTTGTATTCTCTTTGAAGATAGTGGAAAGTTTCTTCAGCGGCACCCGAGGACGTAGGTATTTATACCGAACCTCGTTAAATCTTGGTGTTCTTTCTATTTCTGCATTGTGGTTGATTGGTTGCCTCTTTAGTTGCTGTTATATTCAATTATCTAGCATAGTTGTGGTTGTGCATTTGGTTGTTCTGTTGGTTATCGCTTCCGCTTGTGCATAACAGGTTAGATGTAGAGAGCTTTAACATTTCTGCTTTAAAGCTTGTTAACTTGACCATATCATATCTATGACTGAGGAGTCACATGGGCATGAAATTGCCCCCACCACCGGCAAGAAACCTCGTGGCCAAGAGAAATCTCGTGATGTGGTGAGCATTTTAGAGACTCGGATAGTCAAGGTGGAGCTAGCCATGGCCGATATGCTAGATAGGCTAGAACAAGGCGTGGAGCAAAACGTGGAGGAGCTCAATGGCAAGGTGGAAAACCAAGGTAATGAGCTCAAGGAATTCATGCAAAGTTCTGAGGCCGCCACCGAAGCGCTACACCAAGAGTTACATGCCTTCCAAGCAAGGGTGTCGGAGGTCTTGGCTAAGGTCGAAACTCGGATGGACGAGTTTAGTAAGGGGTTAGAAGACACAAAGGCTGAGGTAGCCTTGTGCAAAAAGTCGGTGGCTAGTGGCGCTGTGGTAGTGCCACCTACGCTCGCTATTCCAAGGGTTGAAGCCCCTAAACCCAAGGAATACTCAGGGAAGAGGGACGCCAAGGAGTTGGACAACTTCCTGTGGCATATGGAGCGCTACTTCGATGCACTAAACTTGCTTGATGAGAAAAGTAGGGTGAGCACCGCTACGCTTTACCTTACCGATCTCGCGACAAGTTGGTGGCGCCGCAAGTATGCGAAAATGCAAGCTGGAACGTGTATCATCAACACGTGGGATGATTTGAAGAAGGAGTTGAAGCGCGAATTCTATCCAGATAATGTGGCGCATGATGCTCGAAAGAGGATGAAGGAATTGAGGCACACTCGCTCAATTGTGGAGTATGTCGAAGCGTTCTCTGCACTCATGTTGCAAATTAACAACATGAGCGAGGATGATCTCCTTTTTAACTTTATGGATGGCCTCCAATCGTGGGCTTCTCAAGAGTTGCAGCGGCGTGGTGTGAAAGATATCTCTTCCGCACTTACCGTTGCGGAAACCTTGATGGAGTACCGACGAGCAGAGTCCTCCAAGCACTCCAAGACCCATCATGGCAAGGGTGGGGGAGTAAAGAGCTCTCAGCCTCTACCAAGGGAAGGGAAAGGCAAACCACCAAAGGGAAAGGAGTGGAGGAAGGAACCAAAGAAGGAGACCCAACCAAAAACGAATTGCTTCCTATGTGATGGGCTGCATTGGGCAAGGGACTGTCTGAAGCGAAAGTCACTCAATGCCATGCTTAACGAGCAGGAGACCCAAGAACAAGCGCAGATGAGTAGCCTCCAAATCCTCAATGCCTTGAATGCCAATCCCACTCCAGCCAAACCACAGGATCGATCCCTCATGTATGTTGAAGCGAGCATCAATGGAAAGAAAGCGCTTGTGTTGGTGGATACGGGCGCTTCCCACAACTTCATTAAGAAGGAAGAGGCTGAACGGCTAGGCCTCAAGGTAGACAAGGAGCACGGATGGTTGAAGACAGTAAACTCCGAGGCAAGACCGCTTCTAGGAGTAGCACGCCAAGTGGAGACACGTCTAGGCACTTGGAGCGGCAAGGTAAACTTCTCCGTTGTCCCCTTAGATGATTTCAATGTTGTTTTAGGGATGGAGTTCCTTTGCCAATGCAATGTAGTGCCACTTCCTCGGCTCAACACCGTGTGCATCCTCGAGGGAGGACCGTGCATGGTGCCTACTATGGCAAAGCCATCTTCCCATCCCAATCTTCTCTCTGCCATGCAACTTTGTAAAGGTGTGAAACGTGGGGAAGAAACTTATTTGGCAACAATACGGGAGATGGATGAAGAGGGGGACACTTTGGGAGAGTGTGTTCCACAAGAGGTTGTGGAGGTCCTTGAAGAGTTCAAGGATGTGATGCCTCCGGAGTTACCTAAGAGACTCCCACCTAGGAGGGAGGTGGATCATCGAATTGATCTAGAACCAGGGGCGCAACCACCTGCTAAGGCACCATATCGAATGTCGCCACCCGAGTTGGAGGAACTGCGGCATCAATTAAAGGAGTTATTGGACGCAGGGTACATTAGACCGTCCAAAGCGCCGTATGGAGCACCAGTGTTGTTTCAATGGAAGCACGATGGATCACTTCGATTATGCATCGACTACCGAGCACTCAACAAGGTAACAATAAAAAACAAATACCCCATTCCTTTGATTGCAGATTTATTTGATCAATTAGGGCATGCTAGATACTTCTCCAAGTTAGACTTGAGGTCTGGATATTATCAAGTGCGGATTGCGGAAGGTGATGAGCCAAAGACTACATGTGTAACACGCTATGGCGCATACGAGTTTCTCGTCATGCCCTTTGGCCTCACCAACGCACCAGCAATGTTTTACACTCTCATGAATTGGATCTTCCATCCATATTTGGATCGATTCGTGGTAGTGTATTTGGATGATATAGTTGTATATAGCACCACGCTTGAAGAACATGTGCAACACCTCCGGACAGTTTTTCAATTGTTGCGTGAAAATGAACTTTATGTCAAAAGGGAGAAGTGCTCATTTGCCAAACGCGAGGTGGACTTCCTTGGTCATAGAATACGAGATGGCAAACTTATCATGGACCAAGGAAAGGTGCGTGCCATCGTGGAATGGGAGCCGCCTACAAAGGTTTTCGAGTTAAGATCTTTCCTCGGATTGTTTAATTACTACAGGTGGTTCGTATCGGGGTATTCAGCAAAAGCGTCTCCTCTCACTGACTTATTGAAGAAAAATCGAAGTTGGGAGTGGACGAATGAGTGCCAACAAGCGTTCGAAGCACTAAAGGATGCGGTGATACAAGAACCTGTCCTTGCGCTTCCGGATTATGATGTGCCATTCGAGGTACATACGGATGCCTCTGACTTTACCATTGGTGGCGTGTTGATGCAAAATGGGCATCCAATTGCTTTTGAGAGTCGAAAGCTAAATGACACAGAGCGGCGCTACACGGTGCAAAAAAAAGAAATGACCGCCATCATCCACTGCTTGCGCACTTGGAGACATTACTTGTTGGGATCCAAGTTTGTGATAAAGACGGACAATGTGGCTACGAGTTATTTCCAAAGCCAAAAGAAACTCAGTCCGAAGCAGGCAAGGTGGCAAGACTTCTTGGCGGAATTCGACTACGTCTTGGAGTATAAACCAGGATGAGCCAACGTCGTGGCGGATGCGCTAAGTAGGAAGGCCGAGTTAGCTGCCCTAAGCAAGGTCCAAGAAGAGGTTTTTGGCCTCATCAAGCAAGGTATGTCCCATGACCCTTTGGCTCAACAGTTAATTACCTTAACACATGAAGGGAAAACCAAAAGGTTTTAGGAAGAAGAAGGCCTTCTTTACACAAAGGGACGCAAAATCTACGTTCCTAAATGGGAAAACTTGAGGAGAAACCTCATCAAGGAATGCCACAATACGCGATGGGCTGGCCACCCGGGGTAAAGGCGTACACGGGCATTACTTGAGGCAGTATACTATTGGCCTCAAATGCGGGATGACATCGAGCAGTTTGTGAAGACTTGCCTTGTTTGCCAACAAGACAAGAGTGAGAACCAAAGTCCCGCAGGATTATTGGAGCCATTACCTACGCCCACACGACCATGGGAAAGTCTCACCATGGATTTCATTGTTGGACTACCGAAATCTAAAGGTTGTGGTACGATCATCGTGGTGGTGGATCGATTTTCCAAATACGCAACCTTCATCCCAGCTCGCAAGGATTACACGGCTGAGGAAACCGCCAAGCTATTCTTCAAGAATGTGGTGAAGTACTGGGGGTTGCCTAAGACAATTGTGAGTGATCGAGATCCGCGGTTCACAGGGAGGTTTTGGACCGAGTTGTTCAAACTCATGGGATCCACACTCCACTTCTCTACGAGCTTTCACCCATAAACAGATGGGCAAACTGAGAGGGTGAACGCGCTCTTGGAGCTATACTTGCGTCACTTCGTGAGTGCTAAACAAGAGGATTGGGCCAAGTTACTGGATGTGGCACAGTTCTCATACAACTTGCAGAAAAGTGAGTCTACCAACCGAAGTCCATTCGAGTTGGCGACGAGTCAGCAACCTCTCACACCACATACGCTGGAGGCACGCTACACAGGAAGGAGTCCTTCCGCCTTCAAGGTTGCTAAGAGTTGGCACAAGCAAGAGGATATTGCGAGGGCTTACTTGGACAAGGCAACCAAGAAGATGAAGAAGTGGGCAGACACTAAGCTGCGACATGTGGAATACAACGTTGGCGACTTGGTATTCATCAAGATACTCTCCCAACAACACAAATGGACGAGGTCAATACACAAGGGACTAGTGCGAAGATACGAGGGGCCATTCCCAATCATAAAGAAGGTGGGTCCTATAGCCTACAAGGTCGAGTTACCTTCAAGACTTAGGCTCCATCCTGTCTTTCATGTGAGTTGCTTAAAACCATTTCATGAAGACAGGGAAGATGCTTCAAGAAATGAGCCTAAGAGGATACCCATTGGCACGACCGTCTCCTACGACAAGGAGGTTGATCACATCATGGCTGAAAAAGTGCTACGACGACAAGGCTATCCTCCAAGTCATGAGTATTTGGTGAGATGGAAGAGACCCGATACAGAAGTCAGTTGGGAACCAGAAGAGTCCTTGTGGCAATTCGAAGACAAGATACGCGAGTTTCGCAGTGATGCGACGAGGGCGTCGCAAGCTTAGGTGGGGGAGGATGTCACGCCCGCATGCATTCGCCCAAAAATTGCTTGGATGACCCCCAAGGAGTTAGCATTTGGGTAAGTATTATAGTGTTCTGACGTTATCAGAACAAGAGGAATTCAATGGCGCATAAATTGGGCGTGACGTTCTGGACGTTTCTAGAAGGTTCCAAGACGTTCTAGAATGTTCTGGACATTTCTAGAATACTCCGAAAGGCTATAGAAAGCTCTGGAAACGTGCAGAAGATATGAGAAGGCCCTGGAAGATCCTAGAAGACTCTGGAAGGTTCTGGAAGGTGATAGAAGAGCGTGGAAGACTTCAGAAGCTTCTAGAAGACCGTAGAGTTCTCTAGTGTCTAGGGTTCTCTAGAAACGTCTGGAGCCATGTAGATATTTATAGCTAGATATTTCTAGGCCTTGTAAAATATCTAAGGATGCTTCTAGAGAATAAATGAGGTGAAGACTTGCAATATCAGCACCAATTCTCAAATCCTTTTACTTTAAGGGTGCGTATCCACTACAGTTGTCTCTGGACGAATGTCAGAGACTTGAGAAGGTAAGCATTCATATGTTCCACTCAACCGATTGCATGAAGGCAAAAAAATGGCAACAAAAGTGCATTTCAGATATGCAAACAATGGTTGAAGAATTATCGCATGCAAAATCGTTCTCGTTGTCAGTAAAATCTTCTCAGGTAAGTGATGTGCTTGTTCTGATATATGTAGATTGATTCTGTAGGCTTGCTATAGATATATAAGTGACTTGAATTTCACTTTTAGGATTGTGAGGAGAAATTGATTTATTGTCATGAACGCTGAGGAAGCAAAATTTATGAGGCTCAAAAAGGTACTTAATGGTATATATTTATGTATATGTAGATGCGTACATACAGACACACACACACACACACACACACACACACACACACACACGTTTTTCTTATTTTTTTAATGGACTTTGTCATTTGGATATAACCTAAATCTGTGTGTTTCAAAATCAAATACACTTATACACAATGAGAAGTAATAGTTTGAGTATTTGTTAAATGAGATACTTAACCTGTTAAGAAATTAAGGGATGTAAAGAAAAAGAAATAATTGATGTT
This sequence comes from Boswellia sacra, assembly GCA_013180625.2. NCBI lineage: Eukaryota > Viridiplantae > Streptophyta > Magnoliopsida > Sapindales > Burseraceae > Boswellia > Boswellia sacra. Next base: position 56,205 of record SNVD02016297.1, on the reverse strand, counting down.
AACATATTACTACTAATTCTTGAAACGTTGAAGTTTCTTTACTTTTTCTAGTTTCCTAATATGTGCCCCTAATGATCCTGTTGAATTAAACCTTTTTTTGTTTTTCCTCTTTTGCATGAATTGACTTTGTATAAGCCTTTTTTATATATTCATGGTCTTAAAGTAATGCTTTAAGTTTAAAAATTTGTTGTCTTGTGTTGGAGATAGGGAAGGATTGTTTGCTGTACCTATGGCTGGACAGTATGATGGCAGACCACCCTGGCTTAGCAGCAAGTTTTTGGAAGCTGGCTTCTATATGTTACCCTGTTTTGGGTGCTTAAACAATTGCCCTGTTTTGTGATATTTTAGGAAAGGCCTATTACCCTGTTTAGGAATTTTACTTTTTTGGTTTTGTAGTGAATATTTTGTTTGACAAGTTTTCTAGCTACAAGTTGGGTTGTCAAGAAACATTTTACGATATTATATATGCACAGTTTTGTCATTGATATAATCTTTCATTCTATCAATTTGCCATCATGTAGAACCATATAAGGAATTACTTTTGATTCCCAGCTCATCAAAGGGGATGGTTATTTTGTTCACTAGAAAATAAAAAGAGGAAATACGAAAATTAATTCCTTAAAAAAAGCAAAATTAATTTTTCGGTCCTCATTAATTGTTCCTTTCAACGACCAGTCTGCCAATAAAGTTTTTTTTTCTTCATCTTAGCGTAAACACTTGTCATAACAAGTTTATATGAGATGGCTAGTTGTTGTTGTGTTGTGATATTATAAATGGAGTTCGATCTCCTTCGCTCAAGCCAACACACTTTCTTGTCTCTAATGTGAAGCCTGAAAGCGTAAAAGGGCGGTGAGCTTGCATTAATGGAGTTCAAGAGCCTAATTGCACTTTCTCCCATATATTCCATCTTCCTGCATTTTCATCCTTCTCTACCATGTGTAATAGTGATTATTTAAAGAGTCCGGAATTTTAAGAATTTATTATTAATAACTAATTATCTATTTGTTTTCATCGAAAAGAAACATTAAGAAAATTGCATCTTTGTTTATTGATTTTGTGCAAAGTTTGGTAGATGTTAGAGTTATAAGTTTGTTATCTTTTTCCACGACAAAAAAAATAAATTAATAAATTTTAGCCAATGGTGTAGCCATAAAATTTTGGTTAGAGGTTTAAATACATTAGGAAAAATTGAAAAAATAAACACTATTAGGGGACTTAAATGAAATATAGACACAACATGAAAAATTTTTATGTCATAGACACTTTCTTCATCAAATAACTAAAATACCCTTATATAATTCAATTTAGAAAAGAAAGAAGAAGGAAAGGAAACAATATCAATATCACACACACAATCAATGACAAATCTTTAACAATCTTCAACAGTTGCACTATTCGAAACAATCTTCAACAGCTGAAGCTGAGCAACAAGGTAAGAAAAACTTTCCTTAATCTCTCTCTAAATGGCATGAAATTTTCAGTAGGTTGTAATGTTCTCGTTATTTATTGTTTTGATAACTGTCAACCGCATTATATAGCTTAAAATAGGGATATGTATGCGAACTAAGGTTAGAGATAGTGCGGCTTTTGTAAAAATTTGTTAGAAATTGCTAATCATTTGAGAAAATCTGGTGTCGCAGTGAACGGGGAAGAAGACGCGATTTGTCAAGCAACATCGCTCGATGCGTTAGATCGTCTCTCGACATGTCGGAGGGTAATGTCGAGTGCCGAAGGGTTATGCCGAGTCTTCGATCGAGTGTCGAAATTATGCATTGAGTGGAGTGTCGAATGTGTCGGTGGTCAGATGTAAATTTCATCGAGTTCGTGTGTCGAGTATGTATGTTGAGTTAGTCGAACGTCGAGAGTTGTCTGTCGAGTTTGAGTTTGTGCGTCGAGTGGAGTGTTAAATATGTCGGTTGTCAGATGTAAATTTCATCGAGTTCGTGTCGATTATGTGTGTTGAGTTAGTCGAGCATCGAAAGTCGAGTGTCGAGTTTATTCTACTGTCAAGCATCGAGCATTTAGCGTCGAGTTACATCGAGCATTTGGATAGAAATCTCATTTTTGTGACTTTTGTAAGCAATTTCATAATGATTTTTTATCCACGGACCTTAGATGATATGTCTCTATCATGTAGAAAATGAAAACTTTACGCATACTTATTCTATACAATGGTTCTTGGATTATGCAAGAGAATAATGGTTATTTATATACTGATGGGAGGGCGAAGCCATTGATAATTCGTAGGTATGTTACCTATAATGAGTTGGTTAACTGTATTAGTGCTGAAATGGGTTGGGATCTTCGTAAGTATAACATGCGTTTAGAGATTCAATTTGTTTTTAAGGGTGTTTCACCAATGCCGACTCCTATTGAGACTGACAATGATGTTTATTTTTTTATACTATATTGTTTAGAGGACCAATAGTCATATACACCATTAATTGTCAAAGTTGAAGATAAGGAGAAGCAAAGACAGAGGTCAGGATCCGATGCATTACATAGGCGACAAAGATCTTCTCATCCCTCTTTGTTTCGCTCAGCAAGTGGAAACAACCAATTAAGTGAGTCCACTCCTGTTTGTACACAACCACAATTGAATGATGACGATGGCATTGAATTTGAGCAGTATTCAGGGCATGCAGGGCATGAGTCAGTTGGGATGTTAGTTGAAAATGAAGAAGGGGTGCCCCCGTCGATGCCATCGAGATTAATACATCATCTCGATAACATTAGAGAGTTTGAGAGTTTAGGTAATATTGATGTTAATAATGCGAGTGATGATGTTAATGATGACGATGGTGGTGATGAAGATTATGATAATTATGATAATGGTAGTGATGATGTTAGTGAGCACGTTGGACGTGTAGGACTAGTGAGAGAAGCAGGCGACGGAAATCGTACACGCCCGCAACACCGGCTATGTCTCTGACTGGCATCACCTCAAGTCCAATAGGGGAACTCTAACCAGCAGAAGGTGGAGCTGATAGATTCTCTATCAGAAGTGGCTCAATCCTCTAATCGGGCATTAAAGGAGCATCCACAGATGTCGCCCAGGCTACATGTGTACCTTTTCAGATGCCAACTACTTTAGTGAGTCTACTATACCAATCTGTCATCTGCTTCGTCTCAGATGGCTCCAAAACGATGAGTAGACGAGCCTGCGTCAACAAATAATCCATCAAATTAAATAGTGATTTGTTGTGACAAAAAAAAGGAAAAGTTCAAAAGACAGTAGAACCTTACATACCTACCTCCTAACTAGCAGGATACACGTTTGACGATGTCCTCTGACGGGGTCTTCTTGATCTCCCACTTTAACAAGCATGGTATTCTCTCCCCATCGATCGCTCACCCATATGTCGTGCCAATGTACGGCACAGCCTTGTACAACCAAACCTTAATAACATAAGGGTTTTTTAGTGACAGATGGTATTTAAATTTGTAACTCAAAGAAACTAATAAACATGTCAACATATTTGTTTTTCAGTATGTACCTGAATAGCGTACGGGCACCCTTTTAAGTTATACTTCTCGCACTGCTTTCCTGTCCCTTTTGTCTTCTTGTTTTTTGCTTCTGCTCGCTTCTTATACCTTCCTAACCTCTCATCCAAAGCATTTTTCATTTCTTTAAGTGTCTTCTGGTAAGACACCGAACTCCATGGATAATTATTAAAATCATCGAATGTGTTGACGAAATTCAACCACACACGGGAGACATATCAGTGTCGATCCTGTGTCATGAAAAAACGCTCGAGCAAGTAATACAATGCCAGCTTTATAACATCCTCGTCTGGCATAGCTGACAAATCTAATGCGCAAAGTCTCGGATAGAAATCCATGAGCTCCAAGTCCTCACCCTTGAAATACGTATCCAACAAAGGGCACAGATTCAAGACAGTCGGTATTGATGGCACGGTTCGAAGCAAATCTCAATCCGGTCACCAAACCGAACTCGTGGGCAGAAAAACGAATCAGTCTTCCTGAAAGAAGGAAAAAGAAACATAAGATGCCAATAATGGTTAAAAAAAAAAAACATAACTACAAATATCATATGCTGAAAAATAAAATTATTTAACTACATTATAGTTCAAAACCATATTTTTACCTTAAATAAGGAATCACATTTCTTCATTGTTCCTCACTGTGTTAACCTCCCACAGAAGGACATTATACACCAACTGAGATGGAAAAGACAGTTCTCGAATGTCTAGAAGCAACCCAAAACATGTATTATGAAACATGTTTTTGTGCCTCGCACTTAACTTCGCACAAATCCATTCTATACAGTCCAAACGTGCCAAATTTGTGATAACCGTATAGTAGTTCTCATCATACGGTGTCTTCAGGGTGAATGATAGTCCAAATTCATTTGCCATTTGCTTCAACCTGCAAAAATAAAGTCCGTTATAGTTAAATATGATGCAAAAAGGTTAAAAAAAAAAAAAAGGCTAAAACAAGCAACCTATCAAAACGCTCGACACACTCAACATAACTCGACGGAACTCGACGCGCTCGATAGACAAAAATCGATGAAACTTTGTCGGATGAAACGTTTGTACGATACGCTAGGTCTGACATCTGATAATACGACTGTGTCGGATGTGATGTCGAACTAGTCAAGTGTCGAATTTAGAATCTGACACTCGACTAGTTGGGTGATGTATCTGACACTTGACATAATTGTTTTCACTTTCATCCGACACTCGGCATCAGGTCATCTTACATAAAACCGACACTCGACATTCCCTCGAAAGATGTCAAGTGTCGAATACATAGTTCGAGACATCGATATGTCAGTTTCATGAAATCGACACTCGATGTCTTCAAAAATTCCCCGATATCGAGTGTCGGTTCGTGCATCTGAGATGACTTAACACAAAGGTGTCGTGTGTCGAACAATGTCGAGCGAAAATCGACACTCGTCATGCTCTTAGTCGCTATGAAAACCATCAGTTTTCACAGAACCATAAAATTGTTCAACTAATAATACTTCATTTAGCCGCATAAACACAGAATAAGTTCAAAAATTGATCGGAAACTCAAATCCCTAATTCAAAATCCCTAAAATCTAGCCCAAATCAATCGATCCAGAAAACAACCAAAAAGATTACTAAAACTACAAAAAAACCGACAAAAATACTTACCCGAGTGTCGGTTCTTGCTTCTCTCTGAGTCGTCTTGCTTCTACCATCATGGACTGTTGTGTCAGATTGCGTCGGATTGTGTCGAACAGTGTCGAGGGGTTTTGAAAATATATGTCTCTCAGTCCTGGAAGAAAGAAATCAACACTTTAATAATAAAGTAAATTTTTAAGGGTATTTTAGTTATTTGGTGAAGAAAGTGTCTATGGTATAAAAATTTTTCATGTTGCATCTATATTTTATTTAAGTTCCCTAATAGTATCTATTTTTTCAATTTCCCCTATGGTTGTCGCCTTGATGGGGTAGTCTTCATATCCAGTCTTACACGGTGCTTTCGATCGACCGGTGTGAATTGACTCTGCTTCTAAGCAGCGACAACTCCACCAAATGTACCACTCTATATATACTTGCTCATTTCATCAAATTTCTTTATCGACATAACCAGTTTCTCATTCGTTTCTCAAGTTGAAAGCACTCCCACCTTACCTTCCCTGCCTAATTGCAAAGACCAAGATTATGAGCTCTTTTGGTCATCAATCTCAGCCTGCTGCAAGGGCATGCCCTCTCGCTTCAACAGGAGGACCATATGTAGCACCACCACCACCTGCTGGTTATCCAACCAGAGATGATCATGCCCATAGACGGAGCCAAGAAGGGACAAGGAGGGGCAATTGCCCCTCCTGAATTTGAAAATTTTTTTAGAAATGAAATTTTTTAAAATATATTTTTTATTTTGTCCCTCATTTATTTTAAAATTACAAATTTAATTAAATGTGATTTATTTTTTTATTATTTTCTTTTTTCTCATCTGTGTTTTTTTTAATTTTAAAACCGTATTTCATGTTTTGTGGTCTTATCTATTTACATAAAATAAGAGATTATGTCTTTTTTTTCATCCATTTATATAAAATAAGAAATTATTTCTTCTTCTTATTTTTTTCACTTCACTCGACACCTTTACTAAATCAAAATCTATTTATCTTGTTTGTCTCATCTATTTACATAAAAAGAATTAAAAGTTAGTATATGCAGAGTTAAAACTCTTTTTCTCATCTTCTATTTATTGGTTTTTATATTAAGCAAATGTACTCTAATTTAATATTATTGAAGATTACTTTTTTTCTTCTTCATCTTGGTTTGTAATTCATGGCCACTTGTTTATTGTCATTATATTGTCTACGAAAATAAGACAATTATTTATGTAATTGCTTTATTCTTTTGTCCAATAACTTACTAATTATTGTCATTGTTAGTGTATTATAATTTCTATTTATACAATCTTTTTATTTTGTATATATGTATTTATAAATTTTTTAAACTATGTTAATGGTTATGATTTTGAATATTTATATAACATAAATAAAATAAACATAGACGCTACATACTTCATCTATTATTTATTTTCATCGTAAGTTAAGTATTAATAAATTTAATTTTTTATTTAATTATTATTAGAGAGCTTAAAGTATTAATGTTAAACCCACATCTATAAGTTTAAACTTTTAAAAAAATAGTAAACTTAACAATTATATTATTAATCTTTTATCTTTTCATCTGTTTTTTATTTAAAACTTAAAATTTATATAATAAACTTGAATTTGTATTGTTAAATAAAATATTTTAAATTTTTTCTAAATTTATAATTATATTTTATTTACATTAATTTTTTTTTTACTATTTATTTTGCCCCCTCTAAAAACAATTCCTAACTCCGTCCCTGATCATACCTATCGCTCTTGGAATCAACCTCCCGTTGAAACCAAGTCCAGAGGTGATGGCTTCTGGAAGGGATGGTAAGTGTCATTCTCTCTATACCTATGTGATTCTTTAGTTTGAGTGTACATATATACATATCTTTCTTTAACAGAATTGATCGTGAAGTTAACTTGATTAATTTTTCTTATTTATGTTTGTTTAATTTGCATGCAGTTATGCTGCCTTGTGTTGCTGTTGTGTCTTAGATGCCTGCTTCTGATCCCAGATGTCCGCAACTCCAATCTCCGTACATCGTTGTTCATCGCCTACCTCATTTGTTGTTATCTTTCTATCAATAATTTTTGAGCGTCATGATTATGTGACCATCGATTCAGGATAGGATTTTTTGTATATTTGTTTCATTTTTTAGTGGTTGAGTTGTCCTATGATATATATCCAGTCTTTATTTGATAAATACATATCTCTTCTTCCAATAAAATTCTCTATCATGATATTGATATGACACAATGCAAAATCTAAAGTAAATTTATATTAAAACAGATTGTTAACTCTTTAGTTAAATATATTGTATGCACGTATTGAGAGTTGATGTCATAAAATGTGATTTAGATAGAGAAATAAAAAAGCATATTATTATATAGATTAGGGTGAACTTATCATATATTAATTTTAAAAATGTATTATAACCAATCTATAGAAATATTCTTAAATAATTTGATGTGTGATGATATTTTTTAATGTTACATTATCATTGCTATTATCTTCATTTATTATGATTTTAGCATCTATTATATTCTCCTCGTGAGATATTAATAGGAATGAACTAGAATTTAATAGGTGGCAAAATTTTATTAAGGCGTCGTAATAATTAAGGGGGCAAAATAGTATCGTAAAAGCAAGGGGTAACTATGAAATATCAACCACCTTACATGTGATTTATTTATTATTTTCGTCAGAGAGAGGGGAAGTCTCCTCAAGGATCAAGCTATAGCTACAGGTTAACAAATTAAAAAAAAAAAAAAAAAGGAGTTATGTTGTGAGAACAAATGTAGGGAGTTTCAAAATATACAACTCCTTAATCAAATCATTGTTATTCTTAAATTATCAAGTAATGATTTGTTTTTTCGTTATCAGAATATCTATTAAGTTTACATAATATTGATCCGCAGATATTACTATTTAGTCAAATAATAAGTCTTTAAAAGTTTCTAATCCCATATCTCAAAAAAATAAAAAACAATACACACATTTGTAGTATCTCCTTACTTACATCATCAATAAGGTAACTAAACAAAAAGCATCGAGAGATTCGTTGCGCTAATTATGGAAAAGTGGTGGAGCAACAACTATGGAGGCGAATCACACTTAAGTCTGGTAATTTTGTACATTTAAATTTATATGCTAATTTTTGTATTCAAGGTGATGTTATTGTATAAAGTCATAAGTTTATGAGTAGTTCTATTTAGCCTACACATTTATCTCACTAGGTTTTATCACAAAATTCAATAAGGATAAATTTGTAATGAAAATATAATATATTACATAATTAATATGAAATAGATATACTTAACAAAACTTTTATTTTCTCTTTATATATCTCTTTCCTCTTTTTCCTATTTTCTCTCTTGCCTTATCATCTTCTTCTTCACGTTAAAATCAACTTCAATTTCTTTGTGTTTTATTTTATATTAAAGTAAGTAAATCTTTCTTTCTTTCTTTCCTTATAAGTTTCAATCGATCAAATAACTTAGATTAAACCGACACTAAATTATCCATATAATCCTATCCCTTTTAAACACCAATATTAAAAGATAATTTGATTAATTTTTTTATAGGTTTAGAGAATTAAATAAGAGAAAGGGAAACAATTGATTAGCATTCAAAATTTCAAATCATGTCTTCTTTTCTTTAAAAAAAATAATTCATTAACTTAAGAACTACAATGATATAAAAATATTGAATAAAAACATTTAAACACCATTAAGATCAAATAACAATTCAATTAACTATTAAATTAAAAAAACAAAAAAACAGATATCATTATATTCAAATAAGACTTTATTTAAGGAAATGAAAATAGTTAAAATTTAATATGAGAAAAAATAAGAGATTGTTATAATTTTGAGTTTATTCAAAAAAATGAAATTAGTTAAAATTTAATATAATAGATAATAAGAGATTGTTATAATTTAAAGTTACAATTATGTTGTTATTAAATTAAAAGTGGGGTCTAATAAGAGAAAAAATAAGGATCGAGTAGAACTACTCTAAGTTTATTTATATCAATTAATAAAAAAAATGGAGTTCATTGTATTTTTAGCGCCCATGAGATATGTCCTTTTTTTTTAATCAAATGCAATAAATGAGTAGCTTGCGATGCTCGACATTTTCAGAGAACTCTTGATTATATCTAAAAACAATAACAATCTATATACTAACAATTCTTACTTTTTTTTTTATGTAGATAGCTGAAAAAATCAAAACAATAGAACAATCATACTTCTTGAGCATTCCGAACTGATACCGTGCTGTAAAACTAGAATATTATTAGATGAAAAGTGTAATAGTTAAGCAAGGGTGCAAGTAAAAGAAATGTAAAATAAAGACATGACAAAACCATAGAAAAGATGTAAATTAGGGAGAGAAGAAATGAGAGGATTAAAGGGCGATACAGCACTACCTCTTATTACTCTTCAACACCTTAAACCGAGTCATCAAGAGAAGAAGCTTTTAGTCTTCATGTCTCAAGCGTTTCAAGTTTATGATACAAGGCAAATGAAACTGAACAGAATTAGTTTTATTTCATTTTTCAATCTTGTAGAACAAATCTACAATTTAGTTTCGTAATTCAGTTTAGCTAGGTACCATCAATTCTTCTCATTTGCTAATAACAAGAAGTGGTCAAAGGTGGTGGAAAGCCAAATATTCACATAGCAGATTTTTTTGTATTAAAATGTATTGTTTTTTCTTTTTCTGGAAAATAATCCTAATTAGGGCAAAAACCAGGTTAAAAAAATAATTAAAAAAAACGAAGCCATTCAAATCAGTAACCAAATCAGACCGAACGGTTTAAATCCGGTTAGCTTCAAGTCCCCGGATATTAAAAACCAAATCGAACTTCTTTTACGAACAAAAATTATGCCACGTGGCAGTTAATGGATGGACAACTTAAGATACATAAATAGGTTTGTCTTAACCTGGTTCACTTTACTTTTCCATTTTCTATTTTCTTCTTCTCAGCCCAGCTGGAACGCCACCTGTCCTCTCGTGCAAAGCTTTCAACCGTCAACTGTCACCCGCAATCCAGCAGCGTCAACAATGTGAACGGTGACGTGAGTCCGGCCGGGAAATTCACCTGAACACTGTGTCTCTCTCTTACCTACTCTACGTACAGCCGTCTCTCTGAGTTTCAAGTGAGGTGGTTTTCTTCTTCCACTAAGGTTTTTTTTTTTAATTTATTACAAATGTTGCTTAATTCTTTATGTTGATGGAATTGTAACATCCGATTTCATCAATGGCCTCGCGTTCTAGTAATTGTCTGCAGATCATAAGGGTGGATTTAGATCCTAATTGCCATAACCACTCCTCATTGGAGTCTAGTAAACAAGGCATGGACTTTACTTTTAATTATTAGGAAAACTTTTGACCTAACAATTAGGCATTTTGCTTTTAATTCACCTAATGAAAGAATATTATTGGAATGAGCTTGCATATTGTCTAGAAGACTAGAAATCAACGCATCGTTCTCAGTTTCAATGATGCGCGACATTCTTGCATTATCAGATTAAACACAGAAGGAAGGAGGTAAGACATGGAGAGACAAGAGCAACACACAGGAAAGAGAATAAAAGAAAGTGACTTGGACAGGCTCAGCTACTTGCCAGACCCTATAATCCATCACATCCTATCTTTAATGGACACTAAATACGCAGTCCGAACCTGCATATTGTCCAAGAAATGGAGGGATCATTGGACTCATATACATAGTCTTACTCTCAATCGTGATGGAAAGTTAAATAGAATGATCAATTTTGCAAAATTTGTACGGCATGTCTTACTCCACCGCAAGCCCTCCAAGCTTTGTAAACTCACATTTCTTTGCTGGGGATCAGACAAAAGGAGGCTAGCTTTAGCGCAAAGAGTTTTCAACTATGCTGAATCACACAACATTGAAGAGCTTGACACTGAATTTGGTATTATTCCTTCACGCTTTTTGGAATGTCAAACCCTCACTACCCTCAAACTACCTGGTTTAGTAGATGGACTGTCTGGTTTTGCATCATTGAGGACTTTGCTTCTCGATCAAGTCCTCTTATTGCCCCAATATCAAAGTAATGATATCTTCTCGGGTGGCTTGAATCTGCAGACTTTATGCATCAGCAGATGTTGGTTATATGTAGAGAGCTTTAACATATATGCTTTAAAGCTTGTTAACTTGAACATATCAGATCTACAATATCTTGATCCTATCCCAAGAAAGAAGAAAAGAAAGCTTGTGATATCAGCGCCATGTCTCGAGACCTTTTACATTGAGGGCCTGTATCCACTAAAATTGTCTCTGGATGAATGTCAGAGACTTGAGAAGGTGAGCATTCATATGTTCCACTCAACTGATTGCATGAAGGCAAAAAAATGGAAGCAAAACTGCATTTCAGATATGCAAACAATAGTTGAAGAATTCTCACATGCAAAATCCTTCTCATTGTCAGTAAAATATTCTCAGGTAAGTGATGTACTTGTTCTGATAGATTAGATTGATTCTGTATGCATGCTATTGATATACAAGTGACTTGAATTTCACTTGTAGGATTGTGAGGAGAAATTGATTTATTGTCATGGACGCTGAGGAAGCAAAATTTTTCAGGCTCAAAAAGGTACTTAATGGCTTATACACACACACTCATGTTTTTCTGATTTTTTAATGGACTGTGTCATGTCGATATAACCTCAATTTGCGCGTTTCAAAATCAAAAACATTTATACACAATGAGAAGTAATAGTTTGAGTATTTGTTAAATGAGATATCTAGACTTGTTAAGAAATTAAGAGTTCTAAAGAAAAGCTTCTAATTGTTATCACTTGAAGAAATAACTGATGTTAGCATAGTACTTTGATTTCTTGAAATGATAAGCTTTTTAACTTTTTTCTAGTTTCCTAACATGTGCCCTAATGATCCTATTGAATTAACCTTTTTTTTAATTTTTTGTTTCTCTTTTGCATTAATTTATTTATATATAAGCATTTTTAATATATTTGTGAGCTTGAGGTAATGGTTTAAACTTTGACATTTGTTATCTTGTGTAGGAGATAGGGAAGGAAAGGTTGTTTGGTGTACCTATGGCTGGAAAGTATGATGGCAGGCTGGTTTTGCAGCAAGTTTTTGGAAACTGGCTTTTATATATTACCCTGCTTAGGAAACTTAATCAGTTATCCTGTTTTTGTGATACTGTCCCTGTATTACCCTGTTTAGGAAATTTGGTTTTCTGTTTTTTGTTGTGAATATTTTGGTTAACAAGTCTTTTAGCAAGAAGTTGGATAATCAAGAAGCATGTTACAGTATTATATATACACACCTTTCTCATTGATATAATCTTTCATTATATCAATTTGCCAGACATCAATCTATTATATCCATTATATTATAGAGAAGTACACAAGGAATTACTTTTGATTCCTAGCCAATCAAAGATGATGGTCATTTTGTCACCGGAAAATAATGAAGGAAATGCGGTTCGGTTTTCTCTCATCTTTTGTCAGTTTGGTGTCCAAAGTTGCATGCTTTGAGTCTTAAATTGTAGTTAGTTTATGCTTGCTATCATTTGTTTCTATGTAAGAAAACAAAACTCAAAGGAATTCATCGATACATTTGTTAATTCACAGGAATTAATAATACGATTAATGCATTTATTAATTTTATAACAACCATCACATAGATCTTGTAAAAACAATTGTTTCCTTAAATAAACCCGTAGTTTAAATCTCAGCATCAACATTTTCTAAAAAGAAATATTATACACTTTTCATATATCATTGAAACCAGAAAATGTTCATATATTTTTTAGACCAAAAAATCAAAATGGTTTCATTAATTATTCATGATCAGGTCGACTCAACTGGTTTGTTGTACTGTTTAGGGTCTCATGGAAGTGTTGAGCTCGAGGTCCATGTTCATGAAAGTCAGGCATCAAACTTCATGTTTCTTAACTTTACTCCAATGATTTTACCATTGAGTCGACCCCTTGAAATTAAAAGAAGTTGTAATTTATCCAGCATTAAAGGAATTTACCTATTAGGTAGTTAAATCTCTTGATAAGGTTCATATTCATATCATATTTTTCCTTTAATTAATTGGCAAAGACGAAAAAAATCAAAACTAATTTGTCAACATATTTGCCTCCTGAGGTTTGAAAACACTCCCGATCATCCTTTTGGACATGCACATTTGCCCCCCGAGTTTTGAAAAAGCTGCAATCATATCTTAAGTTTTGGAAATGTCATATGTGCCTCCTGAGACTTGGAGAACCTAACATTGGCCTCTCGGCTATCATAAATGGCTTCAAGGTTAGATTTACATGTATGGTGCACAACATAAAATGCACTCCGTCGATTCTTTCTTTTGTATGGTTAAATTTTGGTATGTAATAACATGTGGTAGAAGGAGATCAACAAACACTCTTTTCAAATACCCTTATGCCAGGGGCTCATAGGATAGCTTCTTCAAGGGCATGAGGAACGGGTTGATGTTGACCTCCACCTACTACATTTGTTACATGCTCAATTTGATGTGCATCAATGGCCATATGAATTGTATCAAATCTTATTTTTTTCTACTTTTTGACCTACTCTAATACTTTTTTCTATTGTAAAAGAAAAAATCAACGAAGTGCATTTCTTGTTGTTCATCATACATGCGAAATCTAAAAGAAAAAATCAACGAAGTGCATTTCTTGTTGTTCATCATACATGCGAAATCTAACCTTGAAACCACTGCAAACAATATGATAGCCAAAGGACAAACATTAAGTCACCATTAACACAATACCATTGGGCGCGCCACCGTCACTTGAGGAGTAGAGTGTCTCGTCTCATCCGTATTAGCATATAGAACACATCACAATCTACCCACTTTCCTTCCTTGCCGTCCCCAAAATCCAACTAGAATGGCCTCCATGAACAACTAGGTTGGCGACAACTCTGCCAACCACCACCAACGAACTGCAGCAGTGAATCGTCACCACCATCCTGATCAACCTTAGAAAAGGCCGATCTGCAAACCCCTACTAATGAAAAACCCAGCAACTGAATATAATCTCTATTCCCAACAAATTTTTATAATATTCAACCCCAAAACATGGCCGGTATGTATAGCTAGATGCTGTAGTGGCTGCGCAACATGCAGTAGCATGTTTTCTGGATTGAGAGCGTGGAGGAAAGGAGGAGTATAAGGAGAGAACCAATGAAAAAAATAAAATAAAAATGAGAGATGAGCGGGATAATGAAGAAAGAGAAAATTAATTGAGAGTAATTATTTTTTAATTTTTTAATTTATTCTAAGTTCTATTAATATATTTTTTTAGGTTACCATAATGTCTATAATGCCCTTACTTCATTTAAATTTTAATAACAGTGACTGAAAATAACGTCTTTAGTACTAAACCAAAACCTGGGGCAACGTGATACTTCGACCAAAATTAGGAGGTCACTATTACTTGCCCCCAACTTAATTATTATTCATCATTTGTACATTTAATAATTATCTTGATATTTATTTATCATATAATTAAATACTAGACATTGATATATATAAATATAAGGGATATAAATCAATGTAAAAAATAAGGTTAATATCATGACTACTCCTATCTTTTGACTAATTATCATATAGATAGATCTTTTGTACTTTTACATAATTCGGTCTTACGTCTTGAGAAACTCATCATAGACCATTCTATCATTATTTGTACCGTTAGATGATATCATTTTTTTCATCTACTTATACTATAATTATCAAAATACCCTTAACCTAAGTTTTAAAAAACACGTGCATTAATAAAATATACATTGAGAGTTAAAATGACATTTTTACCCCTAAAAAAGTCAATTAAAAAGGTAGTCCCTTGACATTTGGCCATGTAAAATCACGTTTTACCCCTAAAACAATTAAAAATCAATCACCAGAAGCCTTTGCCAAACTTAAAATCCCAAAAACAGCAATCAAATTAAAATAAAATAAAACAAAATCCCAAAAAAGCAATCATATTCACCAAACTTATGAGCAAGTTCTACACTCAGAGAAAATTAACAGAGAGGTTGTAGCGTATGAGCTACAAGCATTAGCATTTACATAAAATAATTTGCAACTTACTCTGTTTGCTAAAATAATAATTTTCAAGTCCACGACATGATTGTTCGGTTTGCCATTTATGAAAATTATTCAAATACCCAACACAACAATCAGCAATCGACAATCAGCACCCAGCAGCACAACAAACCACTCTAATTACTTGACAACACAACAATCGGTGACCAGTACCCAACCTGAAAAACCCCAGTGACACAACTCTTCATTCATAAATCCAAGTCAATTTAAATCCGTCAATCGAGCAATACCAAACCCGAACAATTTAAATCCCAAGTTAATTTTCAATCCCTCTCTCATGAAGCAATGAACCCTTCAATCATCAATAATCACAACTCTTCACTATCAAATTCCAACGAAATTAACCAAAACCCATATCAAAATTTCAAAATATTACAATATTATTGAAGGTTTAGATGGTGTTTGTTTCAATCACTTAACACTTTTTAAATCTAAACACTTTTTAGAACTTAATTTATACTATTTAATAATATGTTTGTTTGCTTTTTTATATACCATTTAAAAAAAGTGGTAAGAGAATATTTTACCTTTAATGTGACTTTTTTATTTTTGTTAAAATGTAAAATGTTTATATTTATATTTATACAATTATTTAAAAATTAAATTGTTAATAAAATTAAATCAAAATTTTTTTCATTTATATTATTATTATTATATTTCTTACAACCTTTAAAAAATAGTTATTAACTAAAATTAAATAAAAATTCTTTTTCATTTAAATAGTTAATATTATATTATATAAACTCATACGATATTATTGTATAACTACTATATCATTAATATTATCAATTTTTAAAATTCATTCCTCCAATTAGATCCAGTTTAAGCTATATCAATTTGTATAAAAAAAAATTGTAAGAGTAGTATTTTATCCATTACATTTTGAGAACCATATTTTGAATCATATAAAAATAATTCGTGTTTTTTATTTCATAAACTTGAAAAGAAAAAAAACTTATATGATCTTTTAATTGACAATATTAAATATTAAATATTAAATATTAAATATTAAATATTTCTACAGTTGTGACATCATCCACATCCGCTCGTACATTTAACCGACACATTTTCAAGAGTGTTGAGACTGCAGCCCATTACCACAATATTGTCCTCGCCAAGAGTTGCCTTTAAGAGCGAGGCATAGACACAACCTATGATCTGTTATGGCTTTCCTTGGGCAAAGACACATGACAGACTTTTAGAGCCAATCGGAGCACGCTATTGTTCCCATTGTCCAAGAATTTTGTGCCAATGCTAGGGAGAGGATTGGGTAGGTCTCCTTCAGTCCCGCTGTAAGCAATAGATTCTACAAATTATGGGATATTGGCGAGTGTAAATATTACTGCTACAAGACCACTCCAAATTTTGATGAGATCCTAGCTTTCCTCACGAGTACTCAGTGGGGGTCGTCTAAATCTCATAGAGGATAGGTCATCATGTTTCCGACTTCAGCCATGTGAGTCGAGATGTGGGCGTTGAACCTTTATGTTTTGAAAATATGTTGCCCAACACTCATCTCGAAGAGGTTTCAAAGAAGCGAGCCACACTATTGTATGCATACAAGCAAGGGATGACAATTAATGTGGGGCAGCTGATTGCAGACAACATCATTCATTATATCCAATCTGGGACCAGTGGCGGGCTTCCACATCCATCCTTGATCATGGCCCTTTGCCAAGCTGTTGGGGTTATTATTGATTTAGTTGAGAAGCAATCACCCCCATTGCCTATCATCGATGCAAGACTCCTCCAAACCCTTGAAAGGGCACGCTTGAGACAGCCATATCCACGGCAACAACCTCCACCTCCGGCTCGCCCATTGACTGCTACACAACGGATGGATAGATTTGAGCACAAGCTCTAAGAGACTCGACGTGAGCTCGCTACAGTGTGCCATGATGTCACCTATGTTGAACAAGTGGCGACTTACATGATGGAGACCGAGCGCGTATTTCAGCAGTTCTTCATTAGTCAAGGGGCACCTCCAGACTTATTCTTTCCTCCACTATTATTTGCTGAGCATGAGAGGCAACCTATTGAGGAGCTTCCTTCGGATCCAGCTGCTAATGAGGAGGATGATTTACAGCAAGGCGAAGATTAGGTCTACACCAGAGCATCTGCTGATGACCTTGGAACGGATCTTGGCGATGTTTTGGATGATGACTTGCAAGATGATCAGGATCCAGCAGACTCTTAAGTTTCAGGGAAGATTCCTGACTTTATTTTCTTTATTATGTGTGCATATTGAAGGCACTATGCTTCTCAAGTTTGGGGGTGCAGTTGCTTTACTTAGTTTTTTTGTTTTTGTTTGTTTTATGTATTTGTTTTTGTGTGTTTAGCATATAATGTGTGTTTTCATTAAAAAAAATTCTTTTCTTGCTTACAGTGTGATGGCCAATGATACGATGATGATTATTTAAAATGACTAACTCGTAGAAATTGAAAATTTTTGCATATCATCTATAGATTTAATTTAATTGTTAGTTTTGTCTTATTTTCAATTCCTTGAACCATATTTGAGCACATTGAGTCATGATTATTAAAATTGGGTGTTGATTCAAAGGAATATTATATGATGCAAATGAGTTATAAAATTTCAAAAAGACTCTAGAACTTGCTTGATTGTTGCTTGAGGGGAAATCATTGACAATTCAATATTGGGGAGATGATTTAGGCCATTTTTTTGGATCGTTTGAGCCTTTCAAGCTAACCCACAATTGAAATAGAATCCTAATTGTCTCATTTGGGCCTATTAAAACCTTTTTCTTTGTTAGCTCACTAAATGTATCCCAGCCACATAAAAGATCTATATCTAAACAGTGTACCTCATTCATGAGCATGCTAATCTTTCAAAACTTTTGATCTGTGCATGAATAAGGGTGCATAAGGGAGGATAGGAGGTGTTTTGATGGTATATAACATGATTGTATATGTAGTTTGGGACTATGGGGGATTAAAGGTTGATTTTGAGTTTGATGATTTTGGTTGAAGCTTAGAATTCAAATATTTGCATTATTCTCTCTAATGAAAAAAAAAATATATGGATAAGTTGATTTCGTAGCTTTTTTAGTTTAAGCGTAAGTTCTTAGGGATGTCTTAACATCCAGTATCGTAGGGCCAACTGACTTGAGAGTTACTAGCCGAACGCTTGTTACACAAACTAAAAAGAAAGCTTAAAGGAATCAACATTGCACTGTCCAATAAAAAATAAAGAAAAAGAAAAAGGAGAGAATAATGTAAACAATCAAACGAGCTGAAAAGATGAAGGTGATGTGTGCTTTTGCAATATTGGGTAGACGTTCAATCATAAAAGGGGAGATGAGACTCAATTGAAGCTTGATAGGAATTGTATTGCGAACATAAATTGATGAGGGTGGACAATTTATGAAGTTTTGGGAGATTTTAGATGCTTTATGAGGACATTGAACCCAGAAAATTGACTTTCTTTCCATACCCTTATTGCCTTAGCCATACATAACAAGCTTTGAAAAGTCCTATTTGATCCTTGATAATGAGTTGATCTACATTAGTGGAGAGTACCATGACTACTAAGCTTACGAAGTCTCAGTTTTATAAAACATATGAATGTTTTGTTTGGCTTATTTTGTTGCGTAATCTCATTTGGATTACATTCAATGATGTGAGATTGATTCAGCACACACACACTTGAGGAATTGGAAATGGACTTAACTGATGTTGAGGATCTTGGATGATTTTTGCGTGTTTGAAATTTCTTTTAAGTTATCAATGATGCAATCTTTAAGGTTAATCACAATGATAAGCACAAGTTTTATTTGACATGGATAATTTTTTATCTAACAATACTTGTTTTATGTTATTAATTGTTTTTGTTTTGCTCGACGACTCGTAAAATATTAAATTTAGGGGTATTTGTTAGTGAATTTTATTCACTAATTTAATAAACCTTAAGTTTAATTTTTGATTAGTTTCTAAGAAAAATAAGGAGAAAATAATGTCCTATTTTAGTAAGTATAGATTCTTTGGAATGGAATTTAATCCCTAATAAAGCACATCAAAATTGGGACAAATCAAGCCAAAAAGAGGAAAAGTCTGGATCATCAAAATAGAAGGATGGCGCTCTTGGACAAAACAAATGGCGCAGCAGTGCGAAATGCAAAAAAAAAAAAAGGCTCAAGATAAGAGACTGGCGCTCCCACGTAAGTCAAGTGGCACTGTGGCACGAGATCAAGAACAAAAGACAACATCCAAACTAGAAAGTTCGCTCTCCTGCGCAAGGCCAATTCTGAAAATTTTTAGGATTTCTCTTTCAACTTGGATTCGACTTCTTTCTTTGGTAGAATACAAATAGGCATATTTTAGGTCTTCTTTAGGGTATCAAAGGCATCACTAGAGATACTCAGGAGGCAAGGCAGCAATCTACAACCTTTAGAGGCTCAATTCAAGTGAGAATCATCAAGGAATCTTCAAGTTCCCTAAGTTTTTCTTCCTTCTTTGTAATCTATGAAGGCTATTTAATTTTCTTATGTTATTTTCTTTTACATTATGAACTAAAACCCTTTTCTCTAGGGTTAGGATGTAGCCAAGTTTGATACTTTATTAGTTTAATTCAAAATATTGATGTTTATTCAATTTCTTGTTGTGTAAGTTATTCATGTGTTTAATGCTTGTGATGGTCTGGCCAACTATTGCATGATTTGAGATATAAGTTAGACTGAGAAGTTAATTTATATTAGTCATTGAGTCATTTACGATAAACTCACATGAAATGGAAATATAATTGTGATTTGTGCAACCCTATATGATTTCTTATGCTTAAATGATAGTTATAGGTTGTTAGATGAGACAGGAATGTGATTCTCACTATAGTTATACATTGTTATTGCTTGAAAAAAATAGCAAATATTTTAGAGAAATTGGTTGGCAACAAGGTTGATAAACATTACTTAAATTGGATTGAATAATACAGTGGATAACTTAGATGAAACCTGATACCATAGAGTTCAATACCATTGATTTTATCTCAAATTAGTTTGAATCTTATTTCTTTGCTTAGTATTTAATTCAGTTAATTAGTTAGTTAATTTCTTTAAATTTGATATTCATATTGATTATTCAAATAAAATTATAGTTAGATTAAGTTTAGTAGTTAATAACCAATCCTCATGGAAATGATAAGTCATTCATCATTTTATTACTTGTTCGATTACGTATACTTGTGGATTTTGCATAACAATCGTAATGAATCGCTCCATGCATTTGTCATAAGTACCAACCGGAGGTCCTTTAGGTAGACCAATTTAATGATGGTTATGCCATGCAAGGTTTGGTCCAAGGAATCAAAGGGGAGCTCCCTCTAACATGGAAATTCTCTGTTAATATCCCACGCACATACCAAGAGGCATTGGCAAAGGTTTCTAGCTATGCTGATGTTAAGGAAATCTAACAAGCAAATTACCACGGGCAGGCCTTGATAATACCTAATTCCTTACATATAGATGGTTGGTCGTATGATAATCATAAGAGAGAACATCGTGATAAAAATCAAAGGTAAACATCGGACTGACAACTATATTTAAAAATGATCGTCTCTTGTTACGAGGGTCATCCACATGATCGAGCCCAAGAAAAGCATCATACTTTCACACTTCTTAACATGCCGCAACAAAATATCTTGAAAGAAATCAAAGATAAGGGACTACTGAAAGAACAAACTTTAAACAAACTCATACCTGCCTTCTGAACAAACTCTAAAATGCTATTAGAAGTCTACATCTGTTGGCTGAGAGTTGGGTAGGGGTAATGCCTATAGCATTGAGCAACCGTCAAATGTAATTATCAAAGAGCACCCAAAGATTAGCCCTTAGTAATTTCAAGCTTAATCTAATGACAACTCGTGTTGCTTGCTCCATCAGTCGCCTTTTCTTAAAAGAAATAAAGTGATGAAATCTAGGATGAGGAAATGGGCTCTATATATTTTTGATCGATCACCTTGTAGATGATTATCAATATAGTCAGCCTCCTACCAGTGTTTAACTTTGGGATCACTATCTAAGCTAGTAGAGGATGACCAATCACTCTCTCTCTCTCAGCGTCTGCTATATTGTGATTAAGGGAATTCTACCCTACCTCACGATCTTGATCCCAAAATTGAACACTGGTAAGAGGTTGACCATATTGATAATCAAGTACAAGGTGACCGATTGAAAATATGTAGAGTCCATTTCCTCATCCCAGATTTCATCACTTTATTTCTTCCGAGAAAAGGTGACCGATAGAGCAAGCCACCATGAGGTGCCATTTTAAATTAAGCTTGGATTACTAAAGGTTGGTCTCTAGGTGCTCTTTGATTATTGTATTTGATGGTTGCTTAATGCTATATGCATTACCTCTATCCAACTGTCAACCAATGGATAAAGACTTATAATAGCATTTCAGAGTTTGTTCAAAAGCGTGGGTCTAAGTTTGTTCAAAGTTTGTTCTTTCAGTAGTCCCTTATATTTGATTTCTTTTAAGATATCTTGTTGTGGCATGTGAAAGTACAATGCTCTTCTTGGGCTCAATCAGGATACTCGTAGCGAGGTTGGGTGGATGACCCTCGCAACAAGAGATGATCATTTCTAATGTATCTCGCCCAAAGTGTCAGTCTAAGATTGACCGTTGATTTCTATTGCGATGTTCTCTCTTGTGATTGTCATACAACCGACCATCTATATGTTGAAAAAAAGCTTGATAACCTCTCTACGGTTAATTATAGGATCCTTATTCCTTGTTGACTAGTCTTGATGACCTGGTCCCCCTCGTAGCATTGTAATAGTCTGAATTCTAGCTATCTACAAAATTAAGGAGGAACCATTAGTCATCAAACCAAATCTGCTACGGAAGGAAGGAGATGAAAGAAAAGAAATGTCAAGGAACTAAGTGAAAAAAGTTTTAAAATAGCCCTTGAATAATCTTTTTCCCACCCCTAAAAAAACATTAAGCTAACCCCTAAAAAAATTACGA
Organism: Boswellia sacra; assembly: GCA_013180625.2. NCBI lineage: Eukaryota > Viridiplantae > Streptophyta > Magnoliopsida > Sapindales > Burseraceae > Boswellia > Boswellia sacra. The sequence continues at coordinate 33,981 of SNVD02016297.1, read as the reverse complement.
TAGTGTACTGTGAAAGTTTTAGAAGTTTCAATTACGCCTTTAAAGAGTTTTCTTTGGGCTCACAAGGTTTTAAATCTGTAGAAAGATCCCTACAACTTGAAAATTATATAAAATAGCTGGTGCACATGTGCGCTCGCCAAAACGAACCCAGGTGCTCGCCCCTTGCGAGGTCCCCTCTTACCGCTCACCCACTTGCCCTTTGCGAGCTCACCTTTCATCGCTCATCTGCTTGCCCCTTGTAAGCTCGCCACTCGCCTCTTGTAAGCTCGCCTCTCACCATTTGCCATTCAGCCCTCTTTTCTCACTGCTATTCTAGCTATCTTCCTTCTCGCCTTCCTCAAGAATTGCTCACGTCTCGCCCTTCCACACTCCCCTGGTTGAAGAGGCACACATTCCAGCAGGCGCTCCAATTATTGGCATTTCTAGTCTCCCTCATGCTCCCACTCACACCCAAACGCAACTCCATTCACTCACGACTCAAGACTTCAAACATCCACCATCGTCAAATATAATATGCATAGTTGCGGGTTACCTTGTTACATGTTTCTATATGATAAAACATGTTTCCAACAACTAGTTTAGCCACCAAGTACACCAAAACGCTACTCTAATTGGTACACGCCTATGAACAACTCCATATATAGCATGCCCATGTTTATCTAATGTGGTCAACATGTCTTGAAAGATAACATGTTTTCAACACCTCACGTAAGTGTCCAATGCCCTACAAACTACGCACTAACTTTGTATATATTTTGATGGTATGGTTAAATATGTTATTAACTGGCTCTTTTATGAATATCTCTACAAGGTTCCACATACCTGCATGCCCATTACTGTTGCATGTGATAGGTTTACACGTACATTATGTTTTTAACATGTTTTCGTGATCTAGATCGGGCTCAAGTAGTATCATTATGCAGCTCTTAACATGTTAAATAGAACTTTGGCACCTGTCTGATTGTCCTAGCTAGTAATTACAAAGAAAACCAATATTTCGGTTCCTTCTACATGTATGTCTACATGCTTTACTACTGAAATTTAAGTTCAAGCAAGTTTCAGAAAGTTTCAAGGGTTTCTAATTTGCTTAGTGTGTAGCATATTACTTACTAAATGTTTTTCTATCTAGTGGAGTTTATTTAAAATATTTCTAGCTTGCTGATCCAGTTACGTTAGACATAATGACTGAGTTGTTTATCCAAATTTCAGCAAGCTCTTTCGGTTATCAGTTCACGTTTAATGTCTTGAACTTGTTTTAAAATATTGGACATATATTTTCTATCATGCTACGTTATATTTAGTTAGTTCAAGTCCAATATGGTTACTGGCATATGTTATAATTAATGAAATGTTGTTTGCCATCACTTTGCATGTCACTTCCAGCATGTTTTACAGATCCATGCATTTATTATTTAACTTTTATTTTTGCTCTATTATCTTATTTGTTTATTGCATAGTCATTAAGTCTGGTGGGTCAACACTAAGTCTTCCTAGCTCTTTGCCTTTTTATAGTGAAATTTCTACTTGCCTAGTGTGCGCAAAACATGCTTTTTGGAATTTACATTTAGCACTAAGTCATGCGATATATTCCTATGCATTTAATATTCATTATTCTACTTGTTACATGATCTATGCTTTCCAATTTAGGATGCAAGCAACAATATTTTACTTATGTCCTATTAATTTTTTTACTTGTTTATTAGTGGAGTAATTTCAAATTTGTTCATACAAGGAAAACCTAAACTAGTTATTAAGTACGTGTCTTTCTTATTTTTGATATAATTGTGAATTATTTTTTTCTGCATGGTGTAGTCGAGAATATTATGAGTATGATGTATGTTAAGTGCCTTCTTCTCACAAGTCAATCCAACATTCTCTCTTTCCAACTACCTTCCCCAAAGCAATCTTGAACACAAGAAAGAATACATGCATTAAATCATGCTGCATGACGTTTGAATACTACTTGTTTTTCTTGTTGAACCATACCGCATGAACTCTTACTCACACTTTTTTTACTATTTTTGAGATCTTCCTCAAAGTGCATGAAATTAATGCAATGGCAAGTGCAAAAAATAAAACAAAATAAGATACATAAAGCAGTGAAGGCTTGGAGAATTTACCTTGATAGAATACTTGTTTGGATTGCCTTCACACTCGCCTTTCGAGTATTGCCTTTTGCTTTTTAACAAGCCCTATGCATTAGAACTTTAAATTGAAGGCCGTGAAAGATAGAGAATTAAAAGCTTTAAAAAGAGGTAAACCATGTCTCAAAATTGACGTATCAATGTTTACCATATATATGACGCTTGCACAAGATTCAAATCATCCAACGTTTATTTGATCAAGCCCAATTGGCTCTCATTACCATATGTGGCGCCTACGTAAAGTTTTATTCAAGGTATGAATATTTTTCTAAACTTTTTCTATCTCTAAATTTCTTTTGCTTTTAAGAGCTTCTCTCTCTATGAAATTCTCTTAAAAACTTTCAGCGTACCAGAAACGGACATGAGTGTCAGATGATTCTCGTCGGCACCACTGTCGGCGTCCTTGACTGTTTTCTCTATTCACAAAATCTGGACCCGATGTTTCATCCAAGCTTTGACACGCTTTCTGGCCGTTCAGGAATCGTGCATCAACAACGGGTCATAAAAAACTTATATATTATCTCAATCGTTTGTCCTATCCTAACTTGCATGTCAAACGCGCCCTAAATATTTCAATTTTTCATAGGAAAAGAAATTAGTTTTGCAATTTAATTTTGTAATTCAATTCTTTTCATTTGCTAATAACAATAAATGATCAAAGGTGGAAGGAAGACAAAATAAGTAACAGATTTTTTGTATTTAAAATGTATTCTTTTCTTTCTCAAAATAAATACGAATTAGACACAAACCAGGTTTTTTAAAAAAAAAGGAAAAAGAAAAAACCCGAATCTATTCAAATCATTGACCAAAATCAGACTGAGGGGTTTAAATCGGGTCAGTTGAAAAAACGGTTGGTTTATCTTGATTTGAAAACTGAATCCGACTTCTTTTTTATTACAAAAAGCTACGTGGCAGTTAATGGGTGGCCAACTAAAGATAGAGAAGTAGGTTTGTCCTCACCTGATTCATTTCAACATTTTCATTTTTTGTCTTTTCTTCTTCTCAACCCAGCCGCACCCGTCCTTCTCTCGTGCAAAGCTTTCAACCGTCAACTGTCACCGTCAGGCCAGCAGCGCCGGCAATGTGATTGACGACGTGAGTCGCACTCGAAATTTCACATGAAAACCGTGTCTCTCACTTTCTTCTTCCATGAAGGTTTTTTTTTTGTTTTTAATTTGTTTTTGATAATTTGATTTACGAATGTTGTTTATTTATTTATTTATGTTGATGGAGTTGTAACGTCCAATTTCATCAATAGCCTCGCCGTCCGGTAATTGTGGCCAAATTGAACCGATTAAATAAACAGCTTATTGGAGTCTATTAATCAAAGCATAGTTTTTTGTTTTTAATTATTAGCAAAATTTTTGGAGCTAACAATTAGGCATTTTGCTTTTAATTCACCAAACCATTAAAGATGATTATCGGAGATTGTTGGAACAGGCGATAGGGGAATTCACTATTCATTCTCAGTTTGAATGGCAGACTTTGAGAGAAGAGAAGAGAAGAAAAGAGTTCAAGAGGTAAGACATGGAGAGACAAGAGCAACACAGCGGAAGGAAAGTAAAAGAAAGTGAGGTGGACAGGCTCAGCGACTTGCCAGACCCTATAGTCCATCACATACTATCTTTGATGGACGCCAAATACGCAATCCGAACCTGCGTATTGTCCAAGAAATGGAGGCATCATTGGACTCATATCCATACTATCATTCTCGATCGTGATGGAAAGTTAAGTAGAATGATCAATTTTGCAAAATTTGTACGGCATGTCTTATTCCACCGCAAGCCCTCCAAGCTTTGTAAACTTACATTTCATTGATGGGGATCAGACAAAAGTAGGCCGGCTTTAGCGCAAAGAGTTTTCAACTATGCTGAATGACACAACATTGCAGAGCTTGACACTGATGTAGAATTTCGTATTCTTCCTTCACGCTTTTTGGAATATCAAACCCTCACTACACTCAAACTACTGACTTTAGTAGATGGACTGTCTGGTTTCGCATCTTTGAGGACTTTGCTCCTCGATCTTGTGCTTTTATTACCTGAAGATCAAAGTAATGATATCTTCTCGGGTGGCTTGAAACTGCAGAATTTATACAGCCGCAGATGTGGTTTAGAGGTAGAGCTCTAGCATATCTACTTTTAAGCTGGTTAACTTGACCATATCAGATCTCGGATATTCTCATCCTCTCCCAAGAAAGAAGGAAAGGAAGCTTGTGATATCAGCACCAAGTCCCGAGTCCTTTTACTTTAAGGGCTTGTGTCCACTACAATTGTCTGTGGATGAATGTCAGAGACTTGAAAAGGTGAGCATACGCATGTTCCTCTCAACTGATTGCATAAAGGCAAAAAATTGGAAGCAGAAGTGCTTTTCAGATATGCAAAGAATGGCGGAAGAATTCTCGCATGTAAAATCGTTCTCATTGTCTGTAAAACCTTCTCGGGTAAGTACTATTTCTCATACATGTAGATTGATCACGATGCTTGTTATAGATATTTATAGTAACTTGAATTTCACTTTTAGTAGTGTGAGGAGAAATTGATATCGTATTGTCATGGATGCTTAGGAAGCAAAATGTATCAGGCTCAACCAGGTTCTTAACGTTTTATATTTATTTTAGTGATACGTATGTTTTTCTAATTTTTAATGGAAGTGTCATTTGGATATAACCCTAAATTGTGTGTTTCAAAATCAAAAAACATTTATACACAACGGGAAGTTATAGTTTGAGTGTTTGTTAAATGAGATATCTTAACTTGTTAAGAAATTAGGAGTTGTAAAGAAAAGCTTTTAGTAGTTATCACTTGAAGAAATAATTGATGTTAACATATTACTTCGAATTCTTGAAACAGAGTTTTACTTTTTATAGTTTCCTAGCATGTGCACTAATGATCCTATTGAATTAAACTTTTAATTTTTTTATCTTTTCTCATTTGCATGAATGGACTTTATATAAGCCTTTTTAATATATTCATGGTCTTAAAGTAATAGTTTAAGTTTAAACATTTGTTAGCTTGTGTTGGAGATAGGGAAGGAAAGGTTGTCTGGTGTATCTATGGCTGGACAGGAGGTTAAGTTTAAACATTTGTTATCTTGTGTTGGAGATAGGGAAGTTAAGGAAGGAATGGTTGGCTGGTGTATCTATGGCTGGACAGTATGATGGCAGACTACCCTAGTTTCACAGCAAGTTTCTGGAAGCTGGCTTCTATATATTACCCTCTTTGGGGAACTTAAACAATTACCGTGTTTTGTGATATTGTAGGAAAGGTCTATTACCCTGTTTAGGAAATTTGCTTTTCTTTTTTTTTTTTTTTTGGTTGTGAATATTTTGTTTAACAAGTTTTCTTGCAAGAAGTTGGATAATCAAGAAGCATTTCACAGTATTATATTTGCACACCTTTTGTCATTGATATAATCTTCCATTCTATCAATTTCCCAGACATAACAATCAATCATATCCATTATATTATATCGAAGCATATAAGGAATTACATTTTGATTCCTAGCTCATCAAAGGGGATAGTTATTTTGTTCACTAGAAAATAAAAAGAGAATGCGGTTCTTTTTTTTTTTCATCTTTTATCAGTTTGATTTCCATATTTGCATGCTTGGAGTTTTGGATTGCAGGTACCTTATGCATGCTATCATTTGTTTCTATGTAAGAAAACAAAACACGTAGGATTTCATAGGAACTAATAATATAATTAATATATTAATGATAGATTCTCTGATGTCGTCTATTGATTAATATATTCTAACTCTTGACAAGGTTCATATAAATTCATATAATATATATTTCGTTTAATTAATTGCCAAAGACAAAAGCATAATTAATTTTTCGGTCCTCATTAATTGCTCCTTTCAAAGACCAGTCTGCCAGTAAAGTTACTCTCCTGTGAGCCTAGAAGCTGCATAATTAGTTTATATGAGATGGCTAGTTGGTGTTGTGATACGTGTAGGTGGAGTTGAATTTCCACCGCTCAAGCTAGCACACTTTCTAGTCTCTAATGTGAAGGCCAAGAGCATAAAAAAGAGGTGAGCTTGCGTGAAGAAGGTAATTGGCTACTCAAACCAAGTCAAATCCGCTTCCTATCCATCCACCTTCTTCTTGTATCTCACTCACGAAGCATTAATTCCGAAAGCTTCCTTGAAGATTCAAGTGCTTAATTCCACTTTCTCCCATGTATTCCATCTTCTTGCATTTTCATCGTTCTCTATTTTACATGATAGTATTAGTCGGTGATTATTTTAAGGAGTCAGGAATTTTAAGATTTTATTATTATTAACTAATTTCTATTTGTCTTCATCGAAAAGAAACAACGAAAATTACATCTTTGTTTATTTGATTCTGTGCAGAGTTTGGTAGAAGTTGTTAGAGACATAAATTTGTTATCTTCTTCCCTGACAAAAAAACTTTTAGCCAATGGCGTGGCAGAAAATTTTTGCTGGGGGGTTGAAATTTTTTTTAAAAGAATTTACTGAACTTAACAAAGATTTTAGTTGAAGTGGATTAAAGATTCAAGGAAAGCTAAAAATTTCTGCAAGAAAATCTATTAATATGTCTATATTACACAACATAAACTAAATTTTGTCGGTTGTTTTTTATTTTAATTTTTTCTATTAAATATGAAATAATTGTTGCTATTTAATTGAATCTTTCATTATAATAAAATCTTATAGTTATGATGTGAAGAGTAATAGGTAAATTTCATTCAAAAAAATAGTATAGGATACATTTATACAGAGATATCAATTTACATTTCACATGGGCGAATTTCCATTGTAGCTATAGTGGCCATGGTCGCTACAAAATTTTAAAAAGTCGCAACTTTTGGAAAGTTTATTAAGTTTTAGTTTAAAATTTACTTTTTATCTCAATGGTCCCCGGTACTTTCTGATTTCTTCAGTTTGGTCTTTCAAAGTGTAAAGTATAAAATCTCAATCCGCCTTTGTTAATGTACAACTTGCATCACATAATAAGTAGTTTTCGTAATATTATAGTGGTCTCTTTATCATTTTTATAAACAAAATATTAATTTTTAAAACTTGAAATAGTGTTCTTTAAATTTTTTGTATTTTATATGAATTTATCTTTTTAAACTTTTAAGAATGTTTTGACACATACATTTTAACTCATGCATGATAATTATAAAGATGTATCTCTTCGTTATATTTATACTCATCGTAAACTTATATGTAAATTAATGCAAAAAGAGATTGTTAACTCTTTAGTTAAATGCTTTGTATGCATGTCAGAATGGATTTCATAAAACATGCTCGAGAAAAAGAATAAAAAAGCATATTATTACATAGGTTACAGTGATCATATCATATATTAATTTTAATAATGCATTATAACCAATCTATAGAAATATGCTTAGGCAATTTGATGTGTCATAATATTATTGAATATTACATTATTATTGAATATTATATTCATTTATTGTTATTTTATCATCTAATAATATTCTCTTTCATTAGTTTTAAATAGGAATGAACTAAAATTTAATAGTTGGCATGCCAAAATGAGAAGTAAAAAATTGAGGAGGGGGCCGGCAAAAATCGTAGTAATGGTTAAAGGGGCAAATTTTCATTTAATATCATAAAAGCAAGGACTAAATGTGACAAAGTCAGCCTCCTTACATGTGATTTATTTATTATTTTCGTCGGAGAGGGGAAGGCTCCTCAAGGATCAAACTTTATGGGTAGGTTTGATGGTAAGGTTATACGTGATGCTTGTATGATTATGAGTCCGTTTGAAGTAGTTGTTGTTAGACCAAATTAGTTATAACCAAATTGTACTGAATTCAATTTAAACACAATCAAATTAATAGAAATAAAATTAACGTGGTTCAGTTTTCAATAACCTATATTCACAAAGGTTATTTCCTGCCTGAGACTTCACTATGTATTTAAAAGATTACACCACACTTAGGACTTACACAATCCATAGAATCCCCTGTTATAATATCTAGTTTAGGACTTACCATCTACAAAATCTCTCTATAACACTCATTTGCCCAAATGCCTACTCTCTATAATTTGGTTCGTCCCGAACCTTTACCTTAGTGAATACCCTCTCATGTTGAAGCATTCCTAACATGAAAATACAATAACAAGAATAGATGAAGCAAAGATAATCTAGAACAGATACATTAAGACTTGGCAATAAATTTATCAGTTCTAATGCTCTGGGAAACAAAATCTCTCTAAATGAAAAAAACTGTCTTTGATTCTTTGAAGCTTTTTCCTCACACTTGGATCCTAATACCTTCAATGTGCCATAGCCTTTGTTTATGTAGCCACACGATTTAAGTAGATAAAGGGATGAAGAGATCAACACATCTATAGCTCACGGTTTGAGTTTCAAATTTCATAATTTTGAAACTTATCATCAACATAATTTGAACTTGTGCAAATCATCACCAAAAAGTTTGAAACTTGATTGCAAGAGAACATCAAGGAATTTGAGTTGCTCATTATCCAGGAACTGGGTTGAACATGCATGGACGGAGACAAGAAGGGACAAGGAGGGGCAATTGCCCCTTCTGGATTTGAAATTTTTTTCTGGATTTGAAATTTTTTTTTTTAACATGTACTATCTATTTTACCCCTCCTAGATTCTAAAATTACAAATTTCATTAAAGTTGACACATTTTTTTAATTGTTTTTTCCCCTCTTATTTCCAAATTTAAAACCATACATCACCTTTTGTGGTCTGATCTATTTACACAAAATAAGAAATTATATCTTCTTTCCTATCCATTTACATAAAATAAGAAATTATCTCTTCTTCTTCTTCACCACTTCTTAGCATCACCTTCACTAAATCAAAACTCATCTATCTTGTATTCCATCTATCTACATAAATAAAAATTGGAAGTTAGTGTATGAAGAGATAAAAATCTTCTTCTCTTGTCTTTTATTTATTGGCTTTTATCATACTAAGCAAATATACTCCGTTCTAATATCGTTGAAGTTGAAGATCACTTTTTTATTCTTCATCTTGATTTATAATTTATGACTGTTTGCTTATTATCATTCTATTATCTATGAATAATGAGATAATAGTTCTATGTAATTGCTTTATTTTTTATCCCATGACTTGCTAGTTACTTGTCATTGTTATTGTGTGTTACAATTTCTATTTATACAATTTTTTTCTATATATTTTTATAATGTTCTGTTTGAAACTATGTTATGTGTCATGATTTTGAATATTTTGGATTTGTTATAATATAAATAAACTAAGCATGGATGCTACAGGCCTCATCTATTATTTATTTTCATAATAAATTAAGAACTGTAATTTTGTTAGATGTATTAAATTATTTAAAGTTGTCAATATTAGAAAAAACTAATTTTGTTACTCAAAAGCCAACTATTATCTATTTGCATAATGATTTGCTACATTGATTATTCCTCTTTAAATAAGCTATTCTATATACAGAGTAAAAGTTAGTCAAATTACTAAGTTGAATATAAAACTAAATTAAGTTTATTATTTATTTGCATCATAAATTAAGACTTGTAATTTTGTTAGATCTATTGAATTATTTAAAGTTGTCAAGATTAGAGAAAAACTAATTTTATTACTCAAAAGCCAACTATTATTTATTTGCATAATAAATTACGAAATTGATTATTTCTTTTTAAAATAAGCAATTCTATATACGGAGTAAAAGTTAGTGAAATTACTAAATTGATTATTCCTCTTTAAGAAAATATTTTTATCTTTTTTAAATTCATTTACATAATTAAATAAGAATCAATTGTTAAATGACAATTTAGTTTCATAGTAACATAATGTTAATAACATGATAAATTAGATATCATATCCTGCTTTCAAAACACTAAATAATCATGTTGAAAATAATTTTATTAATAAATATTATTAAAAAAATTTTAATTTTACACTTTCTGGCTCCGTCTATATGAACATGTCCAAACAAAGTTCTCCATGAATAATTTAATCACTTTAAAACTAAATTCAACATTCAAGTTTTATCCTGACTTCCTATTCAAACTCAACTTAGGGACTAATTGCATCTACATTTGACAATTGAATGACTTACTCTCAATCATTATGATATTTGAAGTTAATTGATTTTCTAACTTATTTTTGAGAATCATATAAAATCATATGAATTGAGAAAGCTAAAATTTTTAACTTTTATCTCAATGTAAAAATATCTAAATGTCTATTTTTTATTTATTTTCCAAATTATCCTTATCTATTTTGTGTAAACTTTTTTTTTTTTTTTTTTTGCAATTCACTCATCTAACCTATTATACACACTATTCATTTTTTTAAATTTCCTAACTATTAATATATTGCTACAATTATTTCATTAATATTATAAAATTACATAGCTATTTTTACAAATATTTTATTTTCAAAATTTTCACATCATTCATAAGAAAATAAATTAAAAATATATTATTTTTTATCTATCACTTACATAATTCAATTTTAACTTTATTAAAATTTTACATACATATATTTATGTAACTTGTAAATATAAAATATATATATATATATATATATATATATATATATACATATCATACTTAATAAAAACAAAAATGTCAATTCAACAATTTTAAGATATTTTTAGCTTATAATGACAAGCAACTTAAGACTTAGAATCAAATATTAGTAAATGAAAAATAAAAATATCATTCAGATTTTTATATTCAGACCTATTCATTACAGTTAAATTTAGATTCAGATATCTAATAAATAATAATAATTAATCCCTTAGTTAGATATTTACATAAAACTTGAGAGCTGGTTAAGATAAGATAATCAAAGTCAAAGATGACCTGGTAAACTAATAAACAAAAGAAGAGAGATAAATATATTAGATAATGAAACTTTGATTAGATCATATATACGGTATACAAAACCGTTAAAACTAAAGTTTTGGTGATTAATTCTTTTTGTCACATAACCAAAGATGCCAACATAAGTTTTCCAATAGTTGTGCGAAAAATTATTGAAAAAAAAAATCAATTATTAGCTGTGTCGTTAGAACAAGCTGCAGCCTGCAGGGTGTTTCAAAATATACAACTCCCTAATCAATTCATGTTATTCTTAAATTCTTAAGTAATTTTTTTTAAATCAGAATATCTGTTAATTAAGTTTATATAATCCAGTAACATGACTATTAAGTCAAATGTTAAGTCTTTAAAAGTTTCTAATCCCATAACTCAATTAAAAAAAAATACAGAGATACGTAATATCTCCCTTCTAACATCGTCAACAAGGTAACTAATAAACAAAAAGCATCAAAAGACTCACTGGACAAACTAAGGAAGAGTGGTGGAGGGACGACTGTAGGGTTTAATAATCTTAAATTTGGTAATTTTGTATTTTTAAATGGTATATTTCCTTTTTCCCCGTTAAGATTAGGCTTATATTAGTTCTCCCTTGTATTTTTAGATATTGCAAAGTGCCCCCTGATTTTAACCAGAAAGTTGACCTGGCATGACTAAAATGATGAAATCCTTGTATCATCCTTGATAAGTTTAAATAAAATAAAATAATTCATAAATAATTAATAATTAATAATTTTTATAAAAAATACTATTCATCTTCTTCAACAACTCTGCCAATCTAATCCATTAACACTGCCACAACGAAAAAAAAACACCCATAACTTTCCAATCCAATTTTTGAATATATTTCTTATTCTTAATCATCTTCTCTTGGTTTTCTTACCAACCAAACAACTAAAAATTTTCTAAGACCTCAAAAAACCCCTTAAACAAACGGAAACAACTAACATTAAAAAACTCAATTTACATAAACGTAAATAAAATCTAAAAACACAAAAACCCAGCGACATTAAAGGCAGATAACAGATAACATTTCAATCTACTTCCATGTGCAAAACTCCATGAACTCACCAGCCCCAATGATTAAAAAAAAAAAAGAATAAGAAAGAACTGTATCTTTTTTCATTAATTTACTCTTGGTACAAGGTTACAAACATATACAAGAGTTACAAAACTAAGAAAAAAACTAAAAAGGAAATAAATACAAATCTGCCGCCAAACAAAGGCCATATATCAAGGAGAAAAAACTAATCTGAAGAAGCAAAAATTGTTCTGTTCTATTTGCATAATGTACTCCGTCTGTCTTCAGAATCTTTTCTGTTTGTCTGCATAAATTGCTTTGTAATACTGCCGGCCCCAAGTTGAAGCATGAATGCCAATCATGCCCAGCATGCGGAGAAGGGTTTGAGAGTAAGCATTGCCTAAAGGCTTTGTAAAAACATTGGCAAGTTGCTTCATTGTAAGGACATAAGCTGTCTTGATTAAACCTTGTTGGATTTTATCACGAATGAAATGACAATCCAACTCAATGTGTTTTGCTCGCTCATGAAAAACAGGATTAGAAGCAATATGTGATGCAGCTTGATTGTCACAATACAAAGTTGCTGAGGAAGATAAAGCAATGCCAACATCAGTTAAGAGATATTGCAGCATTGCAATTCATAAGTAACCTGAGCCATTGCTCGATATTCGGTCTCTGCAGAAGATTTGGATGTAATACTTTGCTTCTTAGTCTTCCATGAAATGAGGCTATGACCAAGAAAAATGCAGTATCCACTTGTAGAACGTCAAGAAATTGGACAACCTGCCCAATCTGAATCAATATAAGCAACGAAATTTAGTGGACTAGATGAAGCTAAGAAGACACTTCTGCCAGGATTATTTTTTAAGTAGCGAAGGATTCTTAAAGCTACATCAAGACGTGATTTTCTGAGTATTTGCATAAATTGGCTAAGGTTGTTTACTGCAAAAACAATATCAGGGCGAGTGATGGAAAGGTAGATCAAGCGACCTATAAGACGAAGATAGGCAACTAGATCAGATAAGGAATCACCATCATTAATACCAAGCTTCAAATTTTGCTCCATTGGTGTTTAGGCTGGACGACATCCTAGCATTCCCATATCATTTAAAATATCCGGTGCATATTTTCTTTGGCAGAGAAAAATACCTTGTGAAGAATGAGCAATTTCAATACCAAGAAAATATTTTGGAGAACCAAGATCCTTAAGACTAAATTTTTCATGTAGCATTTTCTTTAGAGATTTTATTACCTCCAAATTGTCACCTGCTATAAGGAATATGTCATCAACATCTATTAAAACATAGATGGAACAATGAGTAGCACTTTTGAAGAATAATGTATATTCTGCCTTTGATTGAGTAGATCCCTCAGACAATAATGATTTTGTAAGTTTAACAAATTAATTATGACTTGCTTGTTTGAAGCCATAAAGTGATTTATTTAGGTGACAGACTTGCTTCACTTGCTCCCCTTTCAATGCCCTCCGTTTGTGTGAAAACTTTTGCAACCAAATGCACTTTATGCCTTTCGATTGTTCCATCAGAAAGATATTTGATCTTGTACACCCATTTACAACCAATCGATTGCTTAGCATGAGGGAGTATACTGATAGTCCATGTGTTATTTCTTTCAAGAGCATTAATTTCTGCAGTCATGGCATCTTGCCACTCAGGGACTTTTACAGCTTCAGAAAAAGAATCAGGCTCCAGTTTTGAATCAGGAGATGTGAGAAAGGCTTTATGACTTGTAGATAAACGATTCTAAGAAATAACATGAGATAAAGGAGAAGGTGCACCTGGTCCACGAGGAGACAATTGGGATGACTAATCTGTTGAAAATGTGGTGTTACAGATATAATCACTCAAATATTCTGGTGGACAATGTGCACAAACAGATTTTTTGTTTTCGATAGGACTCATATCAACATGAACGATGTCATTAGTTTCTAACGAAGGTGAAGAAGAGACCAAGGGTGATTTCTCACCATTTGCAGAAAGTTCAGTTCTGATGGAAGTGGAATTTGTAGTGTTAATGTAAGGATTGGTGTCATATTGTTCAGAAATAGGTAATGATATAACATGACCACCTGCAGATTGTAATCTAGAATTATGTTAAGGAAATATATGCTCATAGCACAAAACATCTCTAGATGTATAGATAGTTTTAGACTCTAGATCATAAATTTTCTACCCTTTTTGCCCAAAAGGATATCCAACAAATATATCTGGCTTGGAATGTGCATCAAATTAATGCTTATGAGGAGAAAGATTATGTCCAAAACAAAACAAAGGCACCCAAATACTTTCAGATGTGAATAATTTGGAGGTGTTCCAAGAAGCATTTCACGAGGTTTTTTCCAATTGGAACAGATAAAGGAGTTTTGTTGATTAAATATGCAGCAGTAGCACACATTCTCCTCAAAAAGATACAAGAAGATGGCTTTGGAATCGAAGAGTGCGTGCAACCTCAAGAAGATGTCTACGTTTTCGCTCCACAACACCATTTTATTGCAGAGTTGCAACACAGCTACGTTGGTGAACAACCCCATTACTGGAAACCAACTCTTGGAAATCTTTAGATAGAAATTCTGCACCATTGTCAGTACATACTTTTAATAGAAAATGCAGAACTTAGATCATCAGAATTAAGAGTAAAAGAATTGCTAGTTTGAACTTTTCTTACCCTTGTATTGTATTGAGTGGTGATGAAAGCAAAGAAATATTTCAAGAGTGATTGGTTTTCAGATTTATGATTCATTAAGAATACCCAAGTGCAACGAGCAAAGTCATCCACGATAGTAAGAAAATAATGTGCACCTGAATTGCTAGGAACAAAAAAAAACTGCCCCAAATATCACAATGGATCAATTCAAAAGGAGAATTTGTTGTTTTATTGCTAGAAGAAAATGAAGATCTTACATGCTTCCCTAAAGGACATATATCACAAATAACTTCATTTGAAAAAGAAACATTGGAATCTAAAGTTGAAATAAGATTGGATGGACCAGTAGAAGGGTGTCCTAGATGCCAATGCCAAACATCGAAAGAAGTTTTTGTCATGGCCTATAGACTGGTAGGAGGATGCAAATAATCTAATATGGGCCATTCCAACAATTACCCACTCCAATCTTTCTCCTCATGTTGATGTCCTGAAAAACACAATGATTAGGAAAGAAAGTTACTGAGTAATTAAGAGTTTTTGTGACTTGTGAAACTGACAATAAATTAAACTTAAATGATGGAATAAGATACACATTATCAAGATGAAGAAATGAATTAATGGTTGCAGCACCAATCTGTGTTAGTGAATAAGATACATATCAGTAACTTGAACTTTGGAATAAGAAGAACTTGGTGGCATAGAATGAAGCAAATTGGGTGTAGAACACATATGGTTTGTGGCACCACTATCAATAACCCATATCTCGTTATTTATTGAGTTGAGAGCAATACCTGCAAAATTAGTTGAAGGTTCGATTCTACCTCTTTGTAAAATGGCCATGACTTGTTCATATTGTTCTCGTGTTATTTGACGAGGACTTTGCTCAACAAGAGTAATTGGAGATAGTGCTAAACTCTTATGCTGATTAGATGTAGCAAGACCATGAGAATGAGATTGAGAAGATTCAGATGAACTAGAGCATACTGGATACCCATGTACCTTGTAGCACTTGTTAATGTTGTGAACTTCTTTACCACAATGATCACAACGAGGTCGTTGACGATTTTTTTGTCCTCTTGGACTTGGTGCTTGACTAAATTTATTATTTCGTGTATTGTTGCTCTGTTCTACAATCAAAGCTAAACCTTTATGAAGATGGTGTGTTGAAGTTGAGATTCTTCGTTGTTTTTCTTCTTCTAAAAGTTGAGAATAAATTTTATTTACTGGAGGAAGTGGCTCTTGTAATAGAATCTGACTACGAAGTGCACTATAACTCTCATAAAGCCTTTGTAAAAACTGCATTGCTTTATCTTGTTAAAGTAAGTTCATTACTGTCTTAACAGATCCACATGAACAATTTTGTATGACAATATATGAGGCTAATTCATTTATAAAATTTTCAATTTTGTGTAATATGCAGTGATCCAAATATCTTTCTGTACACAATCTTAAATAGCCTTTTTTACCTCATATATTTTGGTGTTGTTTGGTTGAAAAAAAAAAAGGGTCTTTCAAGTCATTCTAGATCTTTTTCGCGGATTCCATGTAGATGATACTTGCAGTGAGTTATGGCACCATCAAATAAATAAGCTACGAGACAACCATCTCGTTGATGATGAGCTCATGCATGACATGCATGAGTTCTAGAATTCTGCTGAGCTCATGTATGACATACATGACTTCCATAATCCCTCCCATGTGAATGCATTGAGAGTCAAATTTGTTAGGCACCTCCAATTTTGAAAATCAAAGGAAGTAGCCAAATTTGATTTGAATTTGTATGCAGAATTTTCCCTATAAATATGGGACGAATTCTGCCTTGTTTAAAGCATCAGAGAGATTCCAGAGAGAGTCCAGAGTCTAAACCAGAGAGTTTAGGATTAAGAGAGAGAGCCAGGAGAGCTCCAGAAATTTTAGGGGAGTTTTTGTATAATTCTTGTACATTAATTTTCTCTGTTAATACAAGTAATTTTTCTCCCAAATTCTGTTCTGAGTTGATCATTACATCCCAACAAGTGGTATCAGAGCCTCGTTGAGCTCCTGGAACGTCAGAACAGAGAGGAAAAATTCAGAGAAAATTTGTCCCCTGTTTCTGGAAAATTTCGATTTTTCGGAAAGTCATCGAATTTCGAATTTGAAGTGTCCAGTGTGTTCGTGACGTCGTCCTGATCATTCTGCAATTTTCCGGCGACCGATCCGACGTCCAGAGAAGCCGCACGCGCCTCCGACCTGGTCTGCGAGTGGGCGTCACTCGCCCCACACGCTGCACGCGCCATTCCAAGGAAGAAGACGACCACGTCAGCGCCGCGTCATCAGCCATGTCAGCGACCTTTTTGCCACGTCAGCATATCGCCACGTCATCCGGACACGTCACTGCCACGTCAGCACAGTGGTCCGCACGTTGCCACGTCAGCCAAAAAATGGAAAATTACATTTTGGCCCCTGTATTTCTGGGTAATTACTTTTGACCCCCTGAGTTTATGAAATTTACATTTCAGTCCCTAGGAAATATCAGTTTGGCCCCTGTAGTTCTGGAGAATGACTTGTGCCCCCTTTTAGTTTCTGAAATTTCAGTTTAGCCCTTAAGAAATTTCAGTTTAGTCCTTAAAGTTTCCAAGCTTAGTATTTATTGTATAAAAAGAATTTTTGAGCCCCGGAAGAGGCTATTCCACCTAATTTGACCGTTCCGGAAGTAACGGTGGGCTCGGATTTTTGAAATTCAATTTCCATTTTAGTGAATTAATTATTCTAAAATGGAAGAATCATCCGGAGCCATGATAAAATTGACTGCTACAAATTACACACTATGGAGACCCAGGATGGAGGATCTCCTTAGTTGTAAGGATCTATATGACCCTATAGAATTTGAAGGGCAGAGACCTGAGACAGAAAAAGAGGCAGAGTGGAAGAAAATTAACAGAAAATGCACGGTCAGATCAGACAATGGATCGATCATAGTGTCTTCCACCATGTAGCCAAAGAAACAGATGCATATACTCTATGGAAAAAATTAGAGAGTATGTATCAAGCCAAGTCAGCACGGAACAAAGCCATCCTGATGAGACGGCTTGTGAACTTGAAGTTGCGGAGCGGAACTCCTGTAACAGAACATACAAGTGAGTTCCAGAACTTGGTGAATCAGTTGACAGCAGTCGAGTTACAGCTTGGAGACGAGGAACAAGCACTTCTACTTCTCAGTTCCCTTCCAGATTCATGGGAGACACTAGTGGTCTCCATCAATAATTCAGCACCCGGAGGCAGACTTACCCTATCAATGGTTAAAGATGCCTTAATGAACGAGGAGGCAAGAAGAAAAGATGCAGGCGCCAGTCAAGATGAAGCCTACATCACAGAGAATCGAGGAAGACAGTCTCGAGGTGAAGACTGGAGAAGAGGTAGAAGCAAAAGCAGAGGCAGATCAAGGGGCAGGTCATCAGATGGGCGGAGACCCAACATACAAGTGCTACAACTGTGGCAAAGAGGGACATTTGAAGAGAAATTGTCGCAGTCTTCGGAAGCAGAACCAGGAGAGTTCACAGGCACAAAGCAACGAAGAACCACGAGTTACAGTGGTAGAAGATGTAACCATCTGTGCAGAAGAGACGTGCTTCCACACAGCAGATCAAGGAGTAGAATGGGTCATTGACACAGCAGCTTCCTGCCACGTCACTCCTTGCAGAGAAATCTTCACCACGTACAAAGCAGGAGACTTTGGGATAGTGAAGATGGGAAACAACAGCACCGCCAAAATCATGGGAATTGGTGATATTCAATTCCAAACGAACGTCGGATGCAAAATAACTTTGAAGGACGTTCGTCATGTGCCAGATCTTCGACTCAACTTGCTCTCGGTAAAAGCCTTTGATCAGCAAGGTTATGAGAGCTGCTTCACCAACGGTACATGGAAGATGTTGAAAGGGGTCATGGTGGTTGCTCGAGGTAAATTATGTGACAATCTTTACAGGACTCATGTAAAGATAAACGGAGAGAGCCTTCATGTAGCAGAGCACATGGTACCTCTAGATTTGTGGCATAAAAGGCTCGGTCACATGGGTGAAAAGGGTTTATCAACCCTTCAGAAAAAGAAGCTGATCACTGTTTCCAAGGATGCAGCGTCTCATCCTTGCGACTATTGTTTGTACGGGAAACAACGGAGGGTATCATTCAGCTCCTCATCAGTGAAGAAATCAAAGCTGTTGGAGCTAGTACACAGTGATGTATGCGGACCTCTTGAAGTCGAGTCCTTAGGCGGTAAAAGGTATTTCTTGACCTTTATTGATGATGCATCTCGGAAAGTGTGGGTGTATTTCCTCAGAACGAAGGATGAAGTTCTGGAGAAGTTCAAGGAGTTTCACGCCATGGTAGAACGTGAAACGGGTAAGAAATTAAAATGCCTTCGATCAGATAACGGAGGCGAGTATACCTCCAGAGAGTTCAATGCTTACTGTCGAAGATATGGCATTCGACATGAAAGAACAGTCCCACGCACACCACAGCACAATGGAGTGGCCGAGAGGATGAATCGAACCATCATGGAACGAGTCAGAAGCATGCTCAGATTGGCTAAGTTACCCAAGCCATTCTGGGGGGAGGCAGTTCGCACCGCCTGTTACTTAATCAACAGAGCACCATCGGCACCACTGAACTTCGAGATTCCAGAAAAGGTATGGTCTAATAAAAAGCCCTCCTATAATCATTTGAAAGTGTTTGGTTGTTTAGCCTTCGTACATGTATCCAAGGAGCTCAGACAGAAGCTCGATGCAAGAACTGTTCCATGTATCTTCATCGGTTATGGAGATGAAGAATTCGGATACAGATTATGGGATCCCAAAGAAAAGAAAGTCATCCGGAGCAGAGATGTCGTATTTCACGAAGACCAAACATATGAAGACGCTGAAAAGACAACAATATCTACAAATCCCACTAGCAGTGCCCCAGATATTGTTGCAGATTCTACCCCAACACCAAATGCTACAAGAAATGACGAGGTACCAGACGAAGTTCCAGAAGCAGATCAGGAGGAAGAAAATGAAGAGATTGCTGAGCCGGGGGAGCCACAATCACCCATAGAAGCTGCTATACCTCCTGGAAATGAAGAACCTCAGCTACGACGATCTGAGCGAGGTCGGATTCCGTCGAGGAGATATCCAGAATCAGAGTACACACTGCTTACTGATGAGGGGGAGCCAAAAGCTTTCATGAAGCTTTATCTCATCCAGACAAAGAACGATGGCTGCATGCAATGCGAGATGAGATGAATTCTCTAGAGAAGAACAAAACTTATGAACTGGTCGAACTCCCAGACGGAAAGAAGGCACTGAAGAACAAGTGGGTATTCAAGCTCAAGAAAGATGGAACAGGAAAGGTGATAAAGCACAAAGCCCGATTGGTGGTAAAAGGATTCCTTCAGAAGAAAGGAATTGACTTTGATGAAATATTCTCACCGGTAGTAAAAATGTCCTCAATCCGCGTCATCCTCGGATTAACAGCAAGTCTTGATTTGGAGCTTGAACAGATGGATGTGAAGACAGCATTTCTTCATGGAGACTTGCATGAAGAAATCTACATGGAGCAGCCAGAAGGGTTCGAGGTTCCAGAAAAAGAACACCTCGTGTGCAAGCTCAAAAAGAGCTTGTATGGCCTCAAACAAGCACCAAGGCAATGGTACAAGAAGTTTGACTCCTTCATGGTAAGTCATGGGTACAAAAGAACCGCTGCAGACCAATGCGTCTACTTTCAGAAACTTCCAGGTGGAGACTTTGTTGTATTAATGTTATATGTGGACGACATGTTGATCGTCGGAAAAGATGCAACAAGAATAAAGCAGCTGAAGAATGAACTATCAAAAACCTTCGATATGAAGGACTTGGGACCAGCTCAGCAAATCTTGGGGATGCACATTCGTCGAGACAGGAAACAAAAGAAATTATGGCTGTCTCAAGAAAAATATGTTGAACGTGTGATCCAAAGGTTCAACATGGATAGTGCAAGCCAGTTAGTGTACCACTGGCTAATCATTTCAAGCTGAGCAAGAGATCATGTCCCTCATCCAAGAAAGAGATAGAGGACATGGCATCGGTACCCTATTCTTCTGCTGTAGGAAGTTTGATGTATGCCATGGTGTGTACAAGGCCAGATATTGCTCATGCTGTCGGAGTCGTGAGCAGATTTCTTTCCAATCCAGGGAAAGAACATTGGGAGGCAGTCAAGTGGATTCTCAGATACCTTAAAGGTACTTCGAAGATATGCTTGTGTTACGGGGGAGCTGATCCAATCTTGGAAGGCTATACAGATTCAGATATGGCCGGAGAACCTGACAGTAGGAAATCTACATCAGGTTTTGTTTACACTTTTGCAGGGGGAGCTGTATCATGGCAGTCAAGACTACAGAAGTGTGTTGCGCTATCCACGACAGAGGCAGAATACATTGCCGCAGCGGAAGCTGGAAAAGAAATGTTGTGGCTGAAGCGGTTTCTCCAAGAACTTGGGATTGAGCAAAAGGAATACAAAGTACACTGTGACAGTCAAAGTGCTCTGGATTTGAGCAAGAACTCAGTGTACCATTCTCGAACGAAGCATTATTGACATCCGCTATCATTGGATACGAGAGGTGATGGACAAGCAACTGTTGAAACTAGTGAAGATCCATACTAAAGAGAATCCAGCCGACATGTTAACAAAAGTGGTCACCAGAGACAAGCTAGAACTATGCAGAGACATAGTTGGATTAGAAGCTGTCTAATTACTTTTGTTGTTACTCCTTTTTCACATGGGATGGAGGGGGAGAATTGATGAGCTCATGCATGACATGCATGAGTTCTAGAATTCTGCTGAGCTCATGCATGACATGCATGGCTTCCATAATCCCTCCCATGTGAATGCATTGAGAGTCAAATTTGTTAGGCACCTCCAATTTTGAAAATCAAAGGAAGTAGCCAAATTTGATTTGAATTTGTATGCAGAATTTTCCCTATAAATATGGGACGAATTCTGCCTTGTTTAAAACATCCGAGAGATTCCAGAGAGAGTCCAGAGTCTAAACCAGAGAGTTTAGGATTAAGAGAGAGAGCCAGGAGAGCTCCAGAAATTTTAGGGGAGTTTTTGTATAATTCTTGTACATTAATTTTCTCTGTTAATACAAGTAATTTTTCTCCCAAATTCTGTTCTGAGTTGATCATTACATCCCAACAGTTGACACAAACCCACTGTTGTTGAGTAGGTGAATTATGATCTAGCATGGGAATTGATCCATCACAAAACCTACTTTATTTTTCGCTCGTAAAACCTTACGCATAGACAGAGCCCAAGCATTATAGCTTTCTCCATTGAAAGGTGGAGATACAAGAATTGCAGTTGGATTATCAGAGACATGAAGCATAAAAGGGTCAGAAAAGGGATCAATGATTTGAGTATGAGTTGGATTATTTTGTTTGGAGGAATTTGAGAAAGAATTAGCACTTTGATCTTGAGGAACAGTGATTTGGTTTGATGGAGTTTTGGAAGGTGATGCCATGGATACAGGAATTCAATCAAATTTATTCATAGGCTCTGATACCACGATTAAAAAAGAAAAGGAATAAGAAAGAACTCTATCTTTTCTCATTAATTTACTCGTCATACAAGGTTACAAACATATACAAGAGTTACAAAACTGACAAAAAAAAAACTAAAAAGGATATAAATACAAATCTGCTGCCAAATAAAAGCCATATATCAAGGAGAAAAAACTGATATGAAGAAGCAAAATTTGCTTTATTCTGTTTACATGATGTACTCTGTCTATCTGCATAATCTTCTCTGTTTGTCTGCATAAATTGCTCTATAATACACAATTCATAAGCGACAAAGATAAACCCTAACACTGCCAGTTTCACAACAGCAGCTCAGCCATAGCTTTATTGTCACCTTAGTCGTAAAGCGCAGCCACTACGTACACCAGAAGGAAATCAACTCCAAGAAGGAAATCACGAACCATCCTCAATCATCCAAATCACAAACCATAGGCTAACAGCAATCAACACATGCAACACCACCATGTACTGCTGGCGTGTGCTACAAATCCCACAAGCCTACAGACCTCACCAACACCCCAACCACATCCATCACCATGCCAAACGAAGGAAGGAGATGAAAGAGGGGAAAAAAAGAAAAGAAAAGAAGTAGAAGAGAAAATAGATTGGCAAGGAGAATAGAAAAGAGATCGATGAGGAGCAAGTGAAGAGAAAATTGTCGCCTGAGACCCAAACCTATCGTGTTCATTAGTCGGTGTTGGAGGCAAAGAAGTCAGCGTTGAAGGTAGAGAGAATGTTGAGGAAAGAGAGAACATGAGAGAAGAAAAAGAATAAGATTTTTAGTTTGTAATCGATTGTCTTTTTTAAGTTTTTTTTAAAATTTCAAAAAGGACGTGTTCCTGACTTTATTTTTTTTATTTAAAAAATGATATTCAATTTATATTAATTTAAATATATTAAAAAATATGTGTGTTTTTCAAAACAAAATTTAAAAAATGTAAATAAACAAAGCCTTAATTTTCTATCTTTTTTATTTAAATTTTACAGTTTAAATTACTCTTTTGCCCTTCAATTGTCAATCGGAGATCGAAAATTGAAATCACGGGGCAATTTACAACATCTAAAATAGGAGTGAGAACTCGTATTTAAGCCTAACCTCAAAGAGAAGTTGGAAACATTCCTTTTTAAATTTATATACTAATTTTTGTATCAAAAGTGATCTTCTAGTATGAAGTGAAAAGTTTATTTATATCATTTATTGCATAATTTATTATTTGAATGATAATTAAATCAAATCATATGATTGAAATTAAAAAAATTGAGATTTATCATATATTTTATTTAAAAAGTATAATAATTTTAGTCTTAAATTGTATCAAATGAGATTCTGGATGAGAAAAGTTTTAGTACCTTATTTTTTAAGTGACATCAATTTTATATACAAACTTTATAAATGTATCGTTATTGATAAAAGAAATTTGAAATAAATGCATGACATATAAATCATTAGATGTGAAAGTAAGAGAGAAGAAATAAGAGGGATTAAAGAGAAATTATAGCACTACCTCTCATCACTCTTCATCGTCTCATAGCCCCGCACGGAGGGAGCCTTCAGGACAAGAAGCTTTTAATCTTTATGTCTCTAGTGTTTCAAGTATACGATAAACAAGGCAAATGAAGCCCCTAGTTATAGAGTTCATTAGTCAACAGAAGTAGTTATACTTTAAATTTCAATTTTATACATGAGATCAAATCAGTTCTGCAATTTAGTTTGGTAATTCAGTTCTGCTTGCGACCATCAATTCTTCTCATTTGCCAATAACAAGAACTGGTAAAAGGTGGTGCAAAGCCAAATCTTCACGGAACAGATTTTTTGTATTTGGAATGTATTTTTTCTTTTTCTCAAAGAGCAAGAACCAGGTCAAAAAAAAATAATTAAAAAAACGAAGGTATTCAAATCATTAAACAAAATCAGACCGCACGATTTAAATCCGGTTGGCTTCAAGTACCGGATATTGAACCGCGCGCGCGTGCACGCGCGCGTGTGTGCCACGCGGCAGCTAGTGGGTGGACAACTAAAGATACGTAGATACGTTTGTCTTCACCTGATTCACTTCACTTTCTCATTTTTTATTTTTTTCTTTTCACCTGAGCCGCACCCCCACCTGTCCTCTCGTGCAAAGCTTTTCAATCGTCAACTGTCACCCTCAATCCAGCAGCGTCGGCAATGTGAACAGCGACGTGAGCCGGCCGGAAAATTCGCCTGAACACTGTGTCTCTCTCTTTCCTTCTCTACGTACAGCCGCTCTCTGAGTTTCAAGTGGAGTGGTTTTCTTCTTCCATTAAGTTTTTTTTTTTAATTTATTATAAATGTTGGTTAATTCTTTATGTTGATAGAGTTGATGTTGGGAATATTTATAATAAATTTAAATAATATAAATAAACAACAAAATATTAAAGAAATAATAAAATATGAATTAGATTAATATATTAAATAAATAGAACAAATAAAGAGATAGAGTAAGAAATATGTGGTCTGAGCACTTGGGAGGTATGTCGAAGACATTGTCCTAAAGCTAAATAGTCCTTCCCTCGTGCGGGTCAAATCGATACTCAAAGGCTCCAAGATACAACCCAGTGCTCACAGCCTATCTTCTCGATGAGCACGATCACCGGAAGAAAATAACATGTCTTCATGTATCGCAGTTGCTCAAAATCATCGAATACTCAAAATATATCATATCGATGTTAGAACCTTTGAGACTCCTTTATATAGTAATCTCGTAGCTTAGGTAACTTATAAATTAATTCTTGTAACTCCCAAGCCATAAGTTCTTAATAAAAGTATGAACGTTACAAATAATAAGTGTCGTAACGTTCATGTTCTTATTATACTTGTAACGTATGAAATTAATTTCAAAATAAATATTGTAACTCATGGTGTAAATATTTGTTTTAAACTTTTTATCTCCAACAGTCCCCCACAAAAGGTTTAAAACTTTAAAGCTTTATAAAATAAAATATCAAGATAAAAATACTCATAAAATAAAAATTATATATAAAGAGCAACCTTCTATTATGCAATGGGTATAGGTACCTTTCGGGTTTGAACCTACACTTAGTGTTAATAGTATCCATTTGAGAAACCTGAGTGAACAAAGTCTTGAACTCGATTTCTTGACCAAACTTCAAACTATCACACACATAATATTGACAAAGACATGATTTTGACGGGTTAGCGCTATTAATGGCCATGTGCTCAATCTTGATTCTCATGAGAGCTTTAGAGAACAGCCCAATTTTCACAGTCGCGGCCCTCACGACGCTCTCACTTAAGTGAGTCATCAAAAGGTATATGTGACCTATACCTCGGAAGAGTATCTAGTCTTTGGACTCATTCAGGATAAATATCCTTCATAACATCACATATAACAAACACTTTGCCATAGGGATGAGCATGATCATATCTCCTCTAAGATATGTCTTTATAGTTGTGCTTAACAAGTCACGTAATACGGATTGTTCCTACCCATTGAACCTCCTTCATGAGATCTCCAATCACAGAGGTTGGGTTACTTCCCTAGGTGACTCCCTTTTGGGCTTAAGCACATCCCCCTCGACAATTTAATTAATTAATTAGCGTGCTGAAAATTTTTATAATTGCACAATCTCTCATTGATTTTATCTTTGAGAACTTGTTCCCATTATTTTGATGATTGCTTCCACTAGCTCTATTAAATAATATTAAAAATTTCACAAAAGAATGCTAAAGAGCATAAGAATATCAAAGGCACAATAAAGAAAATTGAAGGAGCACTTAATCACCTCATAAATAATAATATTTTCAAACTCATACATAAAATTAATAATTATTTAATAACTTATGATATCATTTTTTTTCCCAAAATATCATTAAGAACATTAACAACCATCAAATAAAGAAAACCCCTACATTAAGTAACATTTTAAATACAGTAGCAATAACTCCATAAAATATTAATGCACTAATTTGTTAAATTTTAAAACTCATCAAAATAATAACTACACTTAAAACATTGTCATTTTAATTGTAAAAAACTAAGAACTAAAATATGAAACCGCTTAAAACTAGAAACCCCCACATTAAAAAATATTTTTTCAATTCTCACATTAATAAGATATTTATTGCTAAAACTGTAAATATAATATATATATATATATATATATATATATATAATTCATATATGTATTTAATAATAATCATTAGCATTTATGCTACAATTTCATTCAATACAACCACATAAATTATCATAATAATCTATCTAGTAATCAATTATTCAGATGTCATCATCTAATATGCATGATAGCCACAAGAAACTATGACTTAATAGCACACCATCATACATATGAGTTTCTAATTAAATATATGGAAAACACAAGCTTTATTGTGTAATAAAAATTTTATGCATGCAACTCATAAATTGAATTCTTAATCAATAATAATATGTAATAAAGATCAAAGATTGTCTTACTCCAAAATAATAACACACTTAATTAACAACATATAAAATTAATTAAATTATAAATAATCAACCTGTAATAAATATCAGTAGTAAGAATTTTCATAACTGAAAAATTTATTAAACCATAATAAAAACTCATAAAAGGTTTTGATTATAAAACCACTACATGTAACTCCTCTATATTCTTTGACAAAAAAAAAATTCAACATTGAATCCTTAAATGAATTTCTAATATACTCATGTAATTGTGCAATAAAATTTAATGTATGCAAGTAACGTATAAATTGGACATTTAACTAATTCATAATAATATGCACAAAACATAACTCTCATATATTTAATAAGTAGCCAATATCACAAACAACAAACTTTAATATAATTAATATTTGTATCGTTTAAATAAAAACAACAACGAGAATATTTATGTTACCTCGTTGATATCTTTAAGGTAAAAGACTTACATGATAGTTGTTGGAAAGTATGCTACCGATCAATTTAGTCCAAACTATTTCAACTGCAACTTTAGTATTTAACAATTTCAACATTAAAATTTTATTAATAAGTACACGAGAAAATATATAAATAATCAAATACTTGAAAGACTCTAAAAACATGAACATTTTTTTTAGCTACTTGTAGCATATATTAAAATGCCATAAAGATGCATTTCATTTTTTTTTAACATGTTAATCACAGACAATAAGATTTTACTCATAATCATATGTCAACAATAATTCAATACATATAATATATAATATATATTCACATAATACAAATAACTAATTGTCATATCGTTGCATTTCATTAAAATATATGAGGCACCTCTTTGGCTTTAGATTGTTGGGAATATTTATAATAAATTTAAATAATATAAATAAACAACAAGATATTAAAGAAATAATAAAATATGAATTAGATTAATATATTAAATAAATAGAACAAACAAAGAGACAGAGTAAGAAACATGTGGCCTGAGCACTTGGGAGGTATGTCGAAGGCATTGTCCTAAAACCAAAGAGTCCTTCCCTCGTGCGGGTCAAATCGGTACTCAAAGGCTCCAAGATACAATCCAGTGCTCACGGCCTATCTTCTCGATGAGTACGATCACCGGAAGAAAATAATCTGTCTTCATGTGTCGCAGTTGCTCAAAATCATCGAATACTCAAAATATATTAAATCATGGAATACTCAAAATATATCATATCGATGTTAGAACCTTTGAGACTCGTTTATATAGTAATCTCGTAGCTTAGGTAACTTATAAATTAATTCTTGAAACTCCCAAGCCATAAGTTCTTAATAAAAGCATGAACGTTACAAATAATAAGTGTCGTAACGTTCATGTTTTTATTATACTTGTAACGTATGAAATTAATCTCAAAATAAATATTGTAACTCATGGTGTAAATATTTGTTTTAAACCTTTTATCTCCAACAGTTGGAACATCCAATTTCATCAATGGCATGGCTGTCCGGTAATTGCCATAACCACTCCTTATTGGAATCTAGTAAACATAGCATAGTTTTTGTTGTTAATTATTAGCAAACTTTTGACCTAATAATCAGGCATTTTGGTTTTAATTCACCCAAGGAAAGAAGATTATTGAAATGAACTTGCATATTGTTTAAAAGACTAGAAATCAGCGCATCATTCTCAGTTTCAATGACGCGTGACATTCCTGCATGATCAGATTAGACACAGAAGGGAAGAGGTAAGACATGGAGAGACACACCGGAAAGAAAGTAAAAGAAAGTGAGGTGGACAGACTTAGCAACTAGCCTGACCCTATAATCCATCACATCCTATCTTTGATGGACACCAAATACGCAGTCCGCACCTGCGAATTATCCAAGAAATGGAGGCATCATTGGACTCATCTCCATACTCTCCTTCTCAATCGTGATAGAAAGTTGAGAGGAATGATAAATTTTAATTGTTTTGAGTATTTGTTAAATATGATACCTTAACTTGTTAAGAAATTAAGAGTAGTAAAGAAAAGCTTTTAATAGTTATCACTTGAAGAAATAATTGATGTTAACATTTTACTTTGACTTCTTGAAATGATAAGTTTCTTTACAATTTCTAGTTTCCTAAAATGTGCCCTAATGATCCCATTGAATTAACCTTCTTTTTTTTTCTCTCTCTCTCTCTCTCTCTCTCTTGCATGAATTGATTTCATACAAGCATTTTTAGTATATCCGTGATCTTAAAGTAGTAGCTTAATTAAGCTTCAATATTTGTTATCTTGTAGTGGAGATAGGGAAGGAAAGGTTTCTTTCATCTTTTATCAGTTTGGTATTCAAAGTTGCATGCTTTGAGTCTTGAATTGTATTCCTCATATCTCTTTGGATTTCGTTTAAAAAATTATTGAAGCAATCTCTTCTCAACCAAATCCAAATTGGAATTAATGTAATGGCATTAGTAGGAATTGGAAGCTTGCGATATTTCCCCACCAAAACTTTATAAAATTTCGACCTCAGCAAGAAGTATATACATCTGATATATTGTCTTTTGATTAATGCATTCCAACTATTGACGAGGTTCATATTCATATCGTATGTTTCCTTTAATTGATTGCCAAAGGCCAAAAAGCAAAATTAAATTTTCGGTACTCATTAATTGTTCCTTTTAAAGACCAATCTGCCAATAAAGTTATTTTCATGTGAGCCTTCTAAAACTTTTGCCGTAGTTTGTTTATAATTGATGGCTAGTAGATGATTATTTAAAAATGGGTCAGGAATGTACAAGTTTATGATGAGTAGTTAATATATCAAAGAGATAAATCTTTATAATAAACATATATGAGTTAGAATGTATGTATGTCTCAATATTCTTAAAAGCTCAAGTAAATTAATATTAAGATAGAATCTTTAGCTCATTAATTAAAATACATTCTATGTACGTAAGAATGGTGGATTATGTGAAATTTGTTATACATAAAAATTATTATTATTATTATTATTATTATTATTATTATTATTATTATTAAAGAGGATGTTGTAATCTTATCAAATATCAATTTATAGTAACAATAGACTTATAATCTTTATACGATCAAAACTTTACAACCTAATATGATAGTCTATATGATAAAATCTTATTAAAAATATAACTTTTCTCATTCTTTTTTATATTTTCTCCTCTAGTAAATTTTTATTATGTAGATTGTCACATCATATTATAGAGTTTGGGTTGTATGAAGGTTTTAAATGTAGCACTACTGATCAATTTAATAATTATTTTGCAATTAATTTAGACAAATATTTTTATGCAGTTTGATGTGAAATCATATTATTATTACAAATTTTCTTCATTTAATCATAATTACTTTTTAATAATATTATTATTGGCCGCTGAGGACAGCAGTATGAAACAAAGGTTGAGAAGGGGGCCGAAGGAAATAATAATTAAAGGTGGTAAAATAAATATACTAAAGTCAAGGGTTAAATGTGAAAAACATCTAGTTTCTTGCAAGTAATTTGTTTTTAATTTATATTATAATTTTTGTAGCAAAGTGATGTTATGGTATTAAGTGATAAATTTATATCATCTGTTAATAAACTATTATTCGTATGGTAATTATTAACCCAATCATATCTTTTGAAAATAAAAAATTGAGATGTATAATATTTTTATTTAAAAATATAATAACTTCTAGTCATGTATCAAAGGAGATTCCATACAAGGAAAGTTCTAGTGCCTTGTTCGAAACTAATAATTATTTTTAAATAAATTAATATTCCTACTAAAGTGGATGCCCTTGATTGAAGGGTTTACCTTCTTTGAAGGAATTAAAATTAACTATCAAACACTTTTACTATTCTAATAATTAATAACAATAACAATAATAATAAATGATAATTAATATTAACATTTTAAAATAAGCTTTTCATCATATTAAATCAAGATAAAAAATCAACTTATTCCAATTTTTTAAGATATCGATTTGAGTTAAAATATTAGAATAGACACTTTTTTCTTTTTTAATTTGCATCATTTGAGTTCTTATAACAATAGCAAGAGAAATGACTATGAAAGGTACATCGGTTGCCTGGCCCATCAGCCTTTAAATAATAAATACAAACGATAATAATTTTTTTTAATTAAAACCGCTTTCAACTCACACTAAAATATTTTACAATACAAAAATTCATCATCTATCTTTCTTTTTTTTTTTTTTAATCATTTCCATCACTTTAAGTATTAATAACAAGATTAGTGCTAGTAATGTTAAAGGGTTAGCATTTGTAATCTAAAAATTTCGCTGTCATAATTTTTTTCAACATTAATTTATTTTAACCCAAAAGTTTATGAAACTTTATTGAGTGGAAAAAATTAAATATTAAATATTAAATATCATTTGTAATTTATATTAAGATTTTGTTTATATGAAATAATAGGTAATTTTGACACAAGACAAGCAAAATTGAATATAAAATTAATAAATAAAAATAATTTTTGTAATATTTTTATTCAAACCAAAAAATAACAGTAATAATTAAAATTTTAATTTATTAAGAAAATATAAAATAAAAAAAATAAAAAGAAGAAATCAAATCTACAATGAATCCACTACACGCGCAGTATTGTCTTTGCCAGCTTGACAAACACACGACAATCACAATCATCATCGTCTCCATTCATTCATTCGTTTTCAGACAGCTCTACTTCCCTCTCGAAACCGACATGTCGTCCGACGAAGAAGGAGGAGAGGAGTACCTCTTCAAGATCGTCATCATCGGCGATTCAGCTGTCGGCAAATCCAACCTTCTCTCTCGCTATGCTCGCAACGAGTTCAACCCCCACTCCAAAGCCACAATTGGAGTGGAATTCCAGACTCAAAGCATGGAGATCGATGGAAAGGAAGTCAAGGCTCAGATTTGGGACACTGCTGGCCAGGAGCGGTTCCGTGCTGTAACTTCTGCGTACTACAGAGGAGCTGTTGGCGCTCTTATTGTGTATGATATTACTAGGAGGACCACTTTTGAGAATGTCGGCAGATGGCTTGATGAGCTCAAGAGTAAGTGCTTTGGAAACTTATAAAGTTTTTTATTGACCGCCCATTCGCTTGTTTTGGCTTTTGCTTGTGTGTTTTGTTGGATTTTCTTGATCTGGGTTGGAGTTTTTTGAGGTTGGAAATGTGTGTGCTTGATGGGTTTTGGACCTTGTTTGAGCGAAATGGGGGCGCCCATTCGCTTGTTTTGGAATTTTTTTGACCTGGGATTGGAGTTTTTTGAGGTTAAAAATGGATGCTTTTGATGGGTTTTGGTGCCTGTTTGAGTGAAATGGGGATATCCATTTGCTTGTTTTGGATTTTGTTGATCGGGGTGGGATTTTTCAGGTTACAAAGAGATGTTTTTTATGGGTTTTTTGTAGCTGTTCTCAGTGAAGATGGATATCCATTTGCATTTTTTTTGTGTTTTGGGAGAGAGTAGCTCTGATTTGGTCACTTCTTTAAGGTTTCTGATTTTGTTGGTTGATTTGGATAATTGGATTTGGTTTAGTAGTAAGTGCAAGGTGTTTGTTTTTGTCTGATTGGATTGTTATGGTTGTTTAGAATATTAGATCTGAAGTTATGATGATTTCTTTTAAGACTTGAATAAGAAGAAAGAAAAAGTAGAAAAGACTTGGTAATTGACCTCGCATCTTCTTGCTTCTTTTCTTTAATTTTTTTCTTTAATTTTTATTATTTCTTTGTCTATATATTTTTATCTTCTACTGTTTTTTCTTTTGTGGATTTCATCTGATAGTTTATTATTCGTCCATTTGTGCTAACATTTTGATTTCCCTTTTTCCTCTATATGTTTGTGTATTGATAATGCCTACGCATTTCTAGATGGGGTCCTTCATCTGTACCAGGTAGAGGATACATGTGTCGGTTGTTGGTTTGTTTGAACTAGTAAGAAATGATTTTGTGAATTCCAGAGCATGCACTGGACAACTATTATTTATCTAATTGAAGAATATATTGTGGATTTCAGTTCTTTTATTTAGTGCTTCAGGGAATTACTGGTTATAGTTCTATAATTTTTTAGAGATTGTTTTGGGCTTTAATTACTAACTATTATCAACCAAACCCAACCTATAGGATTGGATATGTTGCCTGAAATTCAATATAATTTAACCTTAACGTTGACATGCTCAACTGAAGTGTGTAGTGGCCGAAGGTTAATAAAATATGGTTACGTGTTTGGTTCTGGTGCTGTTGTTACCACTGTTGTAGTCCATGTCTTTTCATCTTTCTGATCTTTGTGATTTGTTTGTCAATCTTGATTATGTCAATTATCCCGAGTTTCAGAAAAACTCAACTTTGCATTTTAGAAATGATCAATTTTTTTTTAATAGTTTTGTTATTGAAGTGATTTTAATTTAATTAGAGTAGTTAGACCATATCAACTCAGGGATGAAGCTTTAATTGTTGATATTGGAAAGTTAAGATAATGTTTGTCAACTATGCATAAGCTATGTCCAATGTTGAACTTTATAAAAGGTCTAAACTAATAAGGAAAAAAAATGAAATAGTAATAATGATCATTTCATTTGTTTTCCAGGATAATATGAAGCTTTAAAAATTTCATTATGAGAATGGGTGGGGCCTACTTTTTCTTTCTTAAGTTCAATTACTTTACTCTCAGAAAATTGAGTAGGCTTTGGTGTATTAACGTGCTTGAGATTAATTATTTATAAATTAGTCTACTTATATGAGCTCTAAGAGTGCAAGGTTGTCATCATTAAATCTAAGATTAGATATCATTTTATTTCTATATTTATGCCTGTATTGGGGTTTGACCAAGGGCTTGTTGGTGTTGTTTTATAAATTGTTTTTGACAAATTAGATTGTGGAATGAAATAAAAAATTAAATTAAATTTTGTGTTTTTATGATCTAGGAATGCATCTGATAATATTTTGATTAAAAAAATTATTATGAGAATGATAACAATGAAATTGCATCTAATATTAAATATTTTGTGGATAGTTTTATGGTTTCCTTAATCTAATATTTATATTTTTAAAAGTACTGAGACATCTGAAATACATTTTGGAATTTAAACTAATTTCTAGAGATAGATTTTTTTGAAAATTTTGTTTTTCAAAATATGTTTTGGAAAAACAACAGAAGAAAATGTCTTTTATCATTTTATTTTTATTTTTTTAATTTTTTATATTTGTGGATTTGGGAAATAAAAAACTATATTAAAGAATGATACCAAACATATCCTTTATTTGAAAACTCTAGGTGCAGATCAGCCATAGGTGGTTTAAATCACTCTAGCAGCTGGAGGATCCTTTCTAGGC
>SNVD02016295.1:0-12794 GCA_013180625.2 Boswellia sacra | reverse complement strand
TCCACCTGTTGAGCTCGGAGATATGCCGGATTTAGCTAACTAGTTGCGAGCTTGCAGTCTAGAGCATCGGCTAATGAATATTTGCTCTGGAGCTCAAAGTGGCTGGAGCACTCGCCGAACTGGGCTGAAGGTCTCGCGAGTGGTCGAGTAGGAGTCGAAGTCGAATTAGGGCGAATTGGGACTTACGCGTCACTCGCGCCTGAGTTGAGCCTCGCCGCAAAGGCCGCCATTTAGCAGCCGCGGCTTCGCGCGCCATCACCGATGACGAAGACGACGACCACGACCACGACCACGACCACGTTCACCTGTTGCCGCGCAATCTAAACGTGCGATCAGCGCGCGCGGGCTCGGGCGCTTTAGTCGAAACGCGACGAACAGGTTTGCCTGCGCCGTTAGCCGCGCGCCGCCTCCTCAAGTTCTGGTCGGCGGCGTGCTCGTCATTATCTATTTATTTATGATTTGATTCCACTCATTTGGTCTCGTTCTCTCTCTCTCTCTCTCTTTCTGGTCTTTTTCTGCCTCCTCCTCGTCTTCGTGGGCAATAAAAGGCCGCCGGCCGACTTTGTGTGCGGCCACCGGAGCGCGTCGTCGCCAGCCGGCTGTGGCCATCGTCGCCTAGACGGCTAGCCGCCGCCGCCGCCGTCGCCGCCGCAAGGGCGAGCGCGCGTGAAAATCCGCAACTCGCGAGCTCCGGCGTCGAGCCGCCGACGCACCGGCGAGCTCGCCGGCGACTTGGCGCGCGCGACTCTGTTTATGTTGTGCGCATCGAATCATTTGAATGCGCGCCGCTATCACCTGTTCGCCGGCGCCGATCTCTCCGTCAGCCGGCCGGCCGGCCGCCCGAAGTCGCATAAGTTCTCCGCCGGCTCGTCGCGTACGCGCTCGAGCTCGCCCGATTAACGGCCCGGAGATTGTCCGCCGGCGGCAATGAATATCGAGCGCAACGAAGGCCGTCGGACAGCCGGATAGCCGCGGCGCACTCGCCCGGCGAGCGCCAGTGACACTAAGCCGCTCATTATTGCGGCCGCGCGCGAGCTCGCCCTGCAGCCAACGAACAGCAGCTGTGTGCGTCCGTTGCCCGCGGCCGTCGGCGCCGCTAAACTGATTAGACGCCGAGGAAGCCGACGATGCATCTGTGATGCCGGCACGCAGACGGATCTCGGCCGAGCGCCCGAGCGAGCCGCAGGCTCTGCCGTTGCTGGTCGGCGCCGCTGCGGTGCTCGCCACCGATAACAGTGGGCGCGACGCATGTGTGTGATGTGTCAATCGACGGTGGAAAGTTGGTGGGCAATTACCCGGCTGCACGCGGGCACTCTCCACAGGTGCCGGGCAAGTTGAGGTGAAAAAAGGGCCAGCGAGAGTGGCGCTTACTTTAGAGCATTACGACCAATCGATCTATCGATCGATCGGACCATCGGCCAGGTTGACTGCGAACAGTGCACTTGTGCAATATGCGGCGACCAACACAGGTCGAGGTTGTGTTTCGCGTGGCGACATTGAGGACAAAACAATTTCGCCCAGAAAGCTATCTAATAATGTGGTCGCAAGGCGACATTGAGGACGAAACAATTTCGCCCAGAAAACGATTCAATTTTGCGCTCGCGCCAAAGTCTTCAAGCTCTCGAGCGCTTTGCTAGCTCGGACGCTTCGCCGGCGACGGCGGCGGCAGCCCTGAGTTCAAAGAGATTTGCGCCCTGTCGGGCGCGCAGCTGTCCGACGTCGGCGATCATCATATTTCACCAAAACGGTGGCAACGGGCGGGCAAATATTTTGAGCCACGACCGTCGAGTCGCAGGTATTTTGGGCGAGGCTAAGTCAGATCGTCACTCGGCCGGACAAGTGGGACGGAGCGTCCCGAAACTGAGCGCTGCCGCCGTGCTGGTGAGCGATAATTTGCAGCCTCGGCCGGCGTGCGAGCCGGCGAGCGAGAGAGCAGCAAAATCATTTAGCTTATCAGTGGGGTGCAGTTGCGCAACGCCAGCGACACGCCAGCCTTCTCGTGGCTGATCCTCGAGTTGCTGGCGCGTGCACCCAGGTAATTGCACACCGACTTTCAACTGTCGATTGACACATCTCACACATGCGTCGCGCCCAGTGTTGTCGGCGGCGAGAAGCAGTGCCGCGCCGAGAGAAGCACCAGCTGAGCATTCGGCTAGCACGGGCGCTCGGCCGAGATCCGTCTGCGCACCCGCATCCCAGATGCATCGGCAGTCTCCTCGGCGTCCTCTGAGCCGACTTCAAAGGTGCGCTTCTCTCGCTCACCTGAGAGTCTCAGGCTGAGACAATGGCTTCCACCACCAACGCCACCGGAACGAATGGGCCGCGCCGGCAACACCTGTTACCTGCGGCCCGCTGTTGCGCAACGAACTCCAGCGAGCCTGTCGCCTTTTACCTGTTGAGTATTGCCATTCGACGCGCTCTCAAAAAGTCAACGCGCCAGCTCGGCGCGAGCCGGCCCGGCCTGGCGCAGCCCGTTGACCGATAACGGGCGCAGAGTGAAACAAAACTGAGTCGTGTTACGCTTCGAGCGCTAATTTGGCTGCGCTCGAGCGCAAATCAGTGACCGGCCGCTCGCAGTCTGGAGCGGCGCTGTTTGATCTCGCGGGCGTCAATCAATCGGCCGGCTGATTGATCGGCACCGGCGCCGGCACCGCTAGCTCGCTCGGCGCAGTCTCACTCCCATTGCGAACTCTTTCGTTCGTCTCATCACCGGCCGCCGCCGCCGCAGTTCACCTGGCGAGCGGGCACACACACACACACATGCCACTCACAGTTGCGCAATTGGTCAACCGGCCACCAGCCATCCGGTCCATTCGAACTGAGCTCGCGCCCTCGTCTGCGAGTCCGCGGGCGCCGGTCAGCGCGTGCAGGAAGCCCATCGATCATCATCATCATCATCATCATCGGCACTCATTTGCGGCTACTTAGCTCGGGTCCGGAGGCGCGCACTTTCGCCTGACCAAGAGCGTCGGGCGCGCCTCTCGCGCAGCTCAGACGCACGTGGGCGTTGAGAGTCTGCGTGCGTGTGTTTGTTTTTATCGAGTCGTGCAAATCGATCGCGCGGCCCAGTCAGCGCTCGCGCGCCCGCCCACGCACCTGCCCGCACCTGTTGGCCAGCGGAAGTTGCAGTGATGGCGACGGTGGTGACGGCGGCGACGGCGAGTGAAAGCAAAAACGGGGGCGCCTTTGTCTCGCGAGTGTGCGTCCTTATCGCGTGAGTGCGATCATTTATGCGCGATGATTTATTATTGATTTTGCGGCCAGACGTCGGCGTTGCTGGGCGCTTCATCCGCCTGCTCGAAGCCCCGCCTCGCGAAAAGGCCCGCTCAATCTGCAGTCAGCCAGGTGATGTTCACCTGAGATATGCGTCCCCGAATCTACTGCTGCTGCTGCTGCTGGTAGCACTGCCATGACTGGCACCGCTGCTGCTGCTGCTGCTGCCAGGGCACACAGGTGTAAATGATGTCCGATGGCTAAAACAACAATCGGCGCGCGCGATCTCGCTCGCGGCAAAGAGCGTCCGACTTTCCTCCACGACGTCGGCTCCATCTCTCCCACGATACGGCAAAGCTCTGCGCCGCGCCGCGCCGCCGGCCGTCCTTTGATTACGCAACAACACTTTCCATCGACAATTATCCGCCGCATCGCGCGCGCGTCCAAATCAAAGTGTTGGTTTGCGCGCGGGCGATGGCCGAGCGGTGCATAGGATTGCATTGAATACGACGACGAGTGTGTGAAAAGACGCTCTTGCTGCTTTCTTAACCCGGATCGAGTTACCCGCGTGCCTGCGCGCTGGTGTCGGGCTAACGGCGCGAGGATGCCACCAGGTGGCCAGAGGGGGCGGGCGCGGACGCAGGTGAACGCATACGTTTGCGCCAAGACAGACACGAAAGAAGCGAGAAAGTCGAGAGTCTAGTAGGAACGAGTGGGGAAATATTATCCCGGCGGCGGCGGCGCCGAGTCCAAAGTCAACAATTGAACTTTTCGCGCGCTCGACGATGACAAAGACGAGCTCAATCGATTTGTAGTCTGACTGCCGGTCGGTGTCACTGACTCGCGCTGACTTTCGGCTGAGCTCAGGTGAGCTCAGGTGAGCTCTAGTGCTCACCCGTGCGCGAGGCTCTGTGCAGCGTCTGATTGGTTCAATCAATTGGATTTAGTCGGCGGCTGCGGTGGCGGGGCTGGAGCGCCAAAGATGGCCGCCGGAGTTTGGCGAAAGTTGGACGGCGCCGAGAGAGTTCAGAGCGAGTGTTTGTCTTGCGCCTTCACGACTTTGGCCAATCGACGACGACGACGACGACGACGGCGGCGGCGGCCTATTGAAGACGGCGGTCTTCTTCGTTCTCGGCCTCGGTGTCGGTCGTTGTCGTGAGCACTTGATCGTCGGCGCGTCGTGGCGCTCGTTTGTCGGGCCGTCCACGAGATCGAGTCCGTGAGCTGAAGTGAGCCCTAAGCTCAGCTCGGCTTTCAGCTCTCGAACTGCTCAGCTCTACGCGCAACAGACATTTAGCGTCCGAGCAAACGCCGAGCACCCGCTTGATCGATTGACTCGCATATCAATTACACGCCGGCCAGCGGCCGCCGGACTGAGCCAGCGAACGAGCGAACCGACGGTCGGACAGAGGGACGAGCAACTGGCCCTTTGGGCGAGTGGCGGGCACGTTGGCAAAAACTAATGAAACCACCAATTGGCCGTCTGGTTGCGCAACACACCGGCAAGTCGTGACAGAGCTTCGGCGGGCGCGCTTCCGGCGGATTTTACATCTTTCGTTCCGTTATTCGAGCCGGCGGCCACGGCGACGACGAGGGCCAGGGCGACGGCGGTGTGCGCATTGCGTCATCGGCGGCGCGTCTAAGCTGCGATTCTATGAATTATTAATGCAAGACAATGGCCGCTACGAGCGGGCGGGCGGACGGCCGGCCGGCCGGCTGAGCCAGCGAGCGATCGCGTCCGCAGGCTTGAGCCGTGCGCCGGCGGTGCTGAGCGCGGATTTGTGCAAATGAACAGCCGGGCGCCCGGAGGCTCGCGAAGATCCGCTCGATTGAGCCGTTCGATGACGAGCGGCAGCGACGACGGCGCCGGTGCGCGCTCGTCAAGTCTGCATCCCGGCGGTGGCGGCGGCGGCGGCGGCGACGAACTCAATTAGGCGCCAGCGTTGGCGCGAGCGCCTTTGTCTTGGGCCGGGCGCGTTGCGCAACAAGCGCTCGTTGCGCGACCGATGCGTTCGGGCGGCCGGCTGGGCGGCGGGCAAAAGTGCGCTCGTTCGCTCAGTGGGCCGCCCACAAGCCATCGAGCGAGCGAGCGGGCGGACGGACGGATGAGAGCTGGCGAGAGAGTGAGCGAGCGAGCGAGCGAGCGAGTGAGCGGCCGGTCGGGCGCAAGAAATGGCATAGTGTAGCATTGCGAGCGGCTGGCCGACGATGCGCTCGCCGGGCTGATGATGATTTTGCCCGGAGCGCAACTCGTCCGCGATGATCTCGCCTTTGCCTCCGCCACCTTGGCCGGCCCGCCGCCCGGCCGCCCGCCCGCTCGGCCAACTCTTCGCCCGTTCGCCCGTCGCCTCGTCGACGCTCATTTGCTCTTTTAAAGAAAAGTGGCATCGCCTTTATGGCTAAAATGGCGGCGGCGGCGGCGGCTCGTCGAATCGGCGACTCGAATTGCGTGCGCGCGCGGCGAGCGAGCCAACGGCCGGCCGGACGCCGGCGAATCTCGTTGACCCAAATTATTATTATTATTTCGCTCCGACTTGGCAATGGCGCCGCCGAGTCTTCGGCCGCCGAGACCGCCGAACGAGTCGGGCGGCGTCTTCGATGAGCGCAGGGCTTCGCTTCGACTCGCCCTCGGCCGGCGCACGGCGCCGCAGTTGCGCAACAATTTCCCATTTGCCCACCCTCCCAATTTGCTCGCCCCTTCGGCCGGCCGGTCACGTTCGTTCCAGGCCGTCCGGCTCGCCGGCCGATCGACTCTCGTGTGTAGCTTCTTAGCGGCGGCGCGGCCGTCGCCGTCGCTGCCATCGCCGTCGCATTCGCGCGAGCACTGTTCCAGCCCACTTGCTCGAGCGAGCGAGCGGCCGAGCGGACGAGCCGGCGAGCGCGTGCCCAGGCCGTCATCGATTCGGGTGGCGCGACAGGTGCTCGCTAAACATACGCGCCGGTGTTGCGGCGCAACGGGCGGCGCGCCAATTGTCACTGGCGCAACCTTGACCAAGGCGCCCGGCCGGCCGGGCCAATCTGTCGGGCCGGCCGACAGGTGCGACTTGTCGCGGCTGTTGCGCGACTCGAGCGAGTGCACTGCTATCGATCCCATTCGTGGGACGCAGTCGGTCGCCCTCACTCGACCGGCCGCCCGCCGGCATGATCGATGAGCAGTTCGGACGCCGAGTGGAGATTGATTTTCGTCGTTGTTTACCTGTGCCGAGCCAAAGATCGAGCAAAGGGCTCTGCACTGGCGGCGCCAACGAGCCAACGGCCGACCCACTGGCTCACCTGTCCGTGCGCGCTGATTGGCGAGCGAAAGTTGCCACTTGATGAATTGCCCGGCGGCGGCTGTGGCGAGCAAACAGATGCCAGCTACAAATCACCGGCCCACCGGCGGCGCAGCCAAACCGCACGCGCGCAGGCGCGCCTTCAGCCTCGCCAGTCGAGTCAATAAATCGATCGCGACTCGTCGCCGCTCGCGGGCCTCGTCCACGTCCGGCGACGGCGGCGGCGCCATCGTTACTGTCGGGTGCACCTGTGCGCGCACAACTGTATCGGGCGCACTGTCGCTCGTCCGCCAGCTCGCCCGGCGCTCTCACTGTCCCGTCTCGTTTGCCTTTGTTTGCGATTCAAATGCAATGCAAAACAGCGCTCGCAAACTTTTGTCCGCCCGCTGAGTGCGATCGTCAGCGAGCCGGCTGGCCGCTCGCCCCCTCGCCCGCTCGGCTCTCCTCCGCCGACTCGCTTGAGCGCAAGTTCAGCGCCGGACGCGCTCTCACAGGAAGTGCGCGCCTTTCGGCTCTCGTGTGTGTCGTATTGGAAATTATTAGCGCGCGTTTGTTGGCCGTTTGTTTGTCGGCCGATCCTCAGCTGCTCAGCTCTCAGGCCTTGCGAGGAGCTCGACTTGGAGCCAAGCTCGAGCTCAGCCCGGTGCGCTCGTGTCGCAGAGCAGAGCAGAGTAGCACAGAGCAGAGTAGCGCAGACCAGACCAGAGCAGAGCAAACAAACAAAGCGGCGCCAGCGCTGAGTTGCAGTGAACTTGGCGATGGGATTGATGATCTCGTCGCCGTCTGGCCGGCCGCAAGCGCGCGCCCGCACTCGGTCGGCCGTGTGCTCGCTCGGCTTCGGCTCCGCGTCCGCGTCCGCCGCAACCGCCGTCATGTTCCCACATCCTACCTGTCCCGTAATTACTGCCAGCCGTGGCCGGCGACGTTGTACGACAGCCGCCGTCGCCGCCGCCGCCGCCGCCGCTCATAATTTCATTCAAAATCCGGCGCCGTCGGCCTGTGGCGAGCGCCAACATGCGCACAACTGGCGGCGCGGGCGCGTCTTCATCAGGCGGATCAGTTGCGCGCATTTGCATGGCGCAGCCGAGCGGGCGCCGGGTGAATTATGCCCAATTTGTCCCGGCCGGACTTTTGTTTCCGCGGCCCCGGCGCTTGTCATCGCTCGTGTGCGCTCATCACGCAGACTGCGCGGCCGTTTTTG
This sequence comes from Boswellia sacra, assembly GCA_013180625.2. Taxonomy (NCBI): domain Eukaryota; kingdom Viridiplantae; phylum Streptophyta; class Magnoliopsida; order Sapindales; family Burseraceae; genus Boswellia; species Boswellia sacra. The sequence goes on along the minus strand of SNVD02016295.1, from coordinate 5,108 downwards.
CGCCGCCGCCGCCGCCACCGCCGCCGCCGCCGTCGCCGGGGCACCGCTTTTTCAGCAGCCTTTTTGCATTGGCCAACAAAAGTCTAGCGCCGCCCGGAGACGCGCATCTCCGTGGGCTTTGCGAGCGCACAAAAGTAATTACAATAAAAAACTTATCAATGAGCCCAGCGCAACAATCGGTCAGCGGCGGCGGTGGCGACGGCGGAGGCGATTGCCGCGGCGTTGTGGCCAGCGGCGAGCGCGCGAGCTTAGCGGCGGGCGAGAAAAAGTGCACGCCTCTAAAAAGTTGGCGCCGATCTTCTCCTTCTTCTTCTCTCTTTTAGCTTCGCCTCCGTCCAGACCGGCCGGACGAAAACGGCCGGCAGTGCACGAACAAAGCGGTAAACTTCCAGGTAAACTCTCGGCCGGCGAGACTTTACGGTGTTCGCTCCGCTCGCGGCCAGAATTCAATTGAATAGAAAGTCCGCCCGCACCTCTGGCGCGGCGCCGGGCGAAAGTTGGCTAGCTCGCTGGCTCGCTCGATCGCTCTCTCCCTCTCGTTAGAAGCGCGCGCCAAAGTGGCGCTCGCTCTGGCCTAACAAATTAGTCCAATAGTTTTGCGAACGCGCGCGGGCGCGCGCGCGCACTCTCTCGCCACTTTTTGCACCCCCGACAAGGCAGGTCTCACCTGAGCGCGGCCGACAGGTAAGAGAGTGGCCGTATGCAGCTGAGCGCGGCGTACGGGCCGCGCAACACAACGGCACAGAGCGCGCGCCGCTCGCTCGCTCGCTCGCTTGCGCAACGAGACGAATCTCGTTTTCGATTGACCCAGATAACTCTTCCCTCGGCGCCGACTCGCGCGCATCCTCTCGCCGGTTGGCGGAGATAAACGACTGCACCGCCAGCGGTTTATTGTCGCCTGGCCGGCCGGCCGGCGTGTCGCCGATTGCGCAATTACCCTGGCTCAGAACAATCGAAGTGGCGCCGGGCGTCGTTTGGCGTAATCTAAACGAGAGTCGCGCGACGATTTGTCATTGTCTTCAGGCAGCCTCTAGTTGTCGTCATTTGCATGGAGTGCATTGAGTAATTAGCGTGCCCGGCTCGCCTGATCGGCGGCACTGATCTCGTGCACTCTCGGCCAACTATCGGCTTGCCGTCGGTCTCGGCGACCTCGGCGGACAGCTTAGTCCCGGCGCGATCGACACGGCGCCGGCAGCGTCGTGTCGATCAAACGTCCACGCCGCTCGAGCTCGCCCGCAAGGCCGTCAGGTGCGTGCGCGTTCGCCATCAAAGCCTTTGCGGCGCGCACGTTCGCCGCTTGGCCAATCGCTGCCTCCATTCATTACGACTCATCACATCAATTAGTAATTTTATAGCTGTCTCGTCGGCGGCGGCGGCGGCGGCAAAGGAGGCGGCGGCGAAAGTTGTCACGCAGAGCGAAGCCAGCGACAAGTGGGCGTGCGGACCGCTTTTGATGTGTTCCCCAGGACGGCGATCGCGGCCACAAGGACACTCGACTCGCGTGCAGCCAGACGCGAGTGGCGCGATTAGTTTTTAATGATTCCGGCGCGCTAGTGCCACGCGGATCGGGCCGGGTTCGCGCCAACTCGGTCGACGCGCCCGCGTCCACCTGTCGAAGATGACGACCGCGGGCGGCGCGTACACTTCGACCGATTGGTCCAATTCGGCGGCGCTCTTTGTGCGCCGGCGTGCGTGTGGGTGGCCCGCATTCTGGCCGTCGCGCCGCCGCTCTCCCACTCGCACGGCGTTGATTTTGCGCACGACCGCGCGCACGATCGACCAAATGGGAGCGAGCCATGTGGGCGATCACACGACGAGCGCCACGGCGACAACGAGACTCGGACGACCACACGATGAAAGCATCTCGGACAAGCTTCATTAGGCCGCCGCCTCCGGTGGCGCCGTAGCCGGCGGCCACGCGACAATTGTTGCGTGGCTTACGTCTGCGCGCCTGCCCGCATCTCGACTGCTGCGGCTCTCGTTTGGCGACATCTCGTCCGGCGTGCGAGATGCGAGGCGCGGCGTGAATTATGCACAGCAACAAAGAAGCTGCACCAGGCAAATTCAGGACTGTCGTGCGTTCCAAATCTGGCCGACGTTGCGGTCGTTGTCGCTGATGAGTCCGCTTGGCTGTTTGGCTGCACCAACTACGAGGACGACCAAGACGACGACCACGGCGACGACCACCTCCGAGACGCCGGCGTGCAGTTCGGCGACAAACAAACTCCTGGGCCGCAGCCGACGACGTCCTCATTGTTCGGGCGCCGCCGGCGGTCGTCGAGATGGGCCAATTGAATTCGCGACTCGGCCGCCAAGTGGCTACTTGCGAGCGCGCTCGCCCTCGTCGAGTGTCGCACCTGAGCCGCAACAACTACAAGTGGCACACCTGCGGCCCGCTGATTAGGCGCACCGCTGGACAAACAAACGGCGCTCGTCGAGGCTCACAAAGACTCGCGCTCGCGTGGCCAACGTCGACTAGCACGTCGAGTCGACGTCGAGTCGACGACGCCGACGACGAGATGACGACTCCAGATTCGGGCGCCAGTTTAGCGCGGAAAGTGGCAACATTTAGCGGCCGAGTTTGCTGCCGCTGGCGGCGCGGCGTCGTCTTCGTGGTCGCAGCCGCAGACGATGGCGAAGGCGCGCGCGCAAAGGCGAAGGCGGACGAGAGTGCAGAGGCAGAAAGAGACAGACACAGCTCTAGGCAGAGGAAGGCTGCACCACGCCGCACGGGATTGCAGAAAGAGGACGCCGCTCGTTTGTTTGTTTCGTCTGAACTTGACACACGCCGGCGGATGTGCAATTTTGCGCTCACCTGGCCGTCGGCGTGGACGCGTTGCGTCATCATCAGCAGCGCCGCCGACACCACAACTCCGGCCCAGAGCACGTCCGAGCAACCTGAGCGCTCGAGGCGGCCGCGCGCTCAGGTAGCAACAGGTGGCCATTTCGAGACGAGCGTTCGCTAATTCGCCTGTTCGCTCGCCTGTTCGCTCGCCGGTTTGCCTTCTTCGCTCCCATTCCGAGAGTCTGTGTCTGTTTCGTGTGTGTTTGTGTGTCTGTGAGTGCGCGCGCGATGCTCTTGACAGAAGGTGGCGACGGCGGCCGCAGCCAGCCGTTGTTTCGACTTTTTGCACAATGGCCTCGGCGCACATCATCTCCGAGAGACAGTCTCACATATGGAAGGCGCGCACGAAGAGGCGCATCATGAGCACCGCCACTCAGGTGCCCACTTAACCGCTCGCACTGGCGATGGCGCACGCACACGCACTCGTCGACATGATGCTGGCTGATTGCGCAATCGGCGACCGGGAGCCGCTCAAGAGTGGCTTCTGCGGCTCGGCAAGAGCGAGGGCACACACGCACTCGCAAGCGCGCCATTGATCCCGCGCGTCGCTCGCCGGCCGAGCTGACGTTTTGATTATAATCCCCGAGCTCGAGCGCTCTCGATAATCAACTTGTCTCTTTCTCTTTCTCTCTGTCTGTCTGTCTGTCTATCTTGTGCTCATCTGCGTCACACTCGGCCACCGATTGTTATCACGCCCATTTGTCTCTTCTTCTGCCCAAAACTCGGCCAAGGCGCAAACAGTAGCTTGGACGTCGCTTCACAACCGGCTCGACCGGCCGATTACGCAACATGCGCACGCGTTTCCAACGCTAACGAGCGCAAATTGAATCCTCGGCTCGGGTCGCCGACTCGACTCGACTCGCCTAATCTCGGCGCGCACGACTTCCGTTGCGCTGACACATTGTCCGCGGCCGAGATCTCCTATTCGGCCACTATCGCATTAGGCTAACCGCACACCTCGTCCGCAACTACACCCCTTCCTCTACGCCCGCAAAATCCCACAGCCGACGACCACTTCGGATCGAGACTACTGACCGGAAGTAATGGGCGTGCGCGCGCGCTCGACGAACTCGAGGCGGCGCCCAGCTCGGCACTCGAGGCCGCCGACGACGAGGCCGTGTTCGCGCATCGTCGCCAGGGCCTCGCGCCCCAACAGGCCGACGACCCGCAGGTGAGGCGGCGCCAGGCGCGCCCGCCCGCTCAGCAGCCGCGCCCCCGCCCGGCGGACTCTCAGTCTCAGTTTGTCGGCCGGCCACAGCCGCCGAGCGTTGGACAGCAGCAGCAGCAACAGCAACAACAACAACAACAGCAACAGGCGGAACGGTTCCAGCGACTGCGAGCGCCGCCTGGTGGCGGCAACAGGCAGCAGCCGCCGGCGAGCTCGTTCTCAGCCGAGCAGTTCCCGCGCGCTCAAGCGTCTCCAGGATCGCAGGCGAGTGGCTCCGGCGCCGTTAACTCCAATCAGCAACGGATGCAGCAGTTCGCCGCGGGACTGCCGCCCACGCTGTCCGCCTTCGACCTGAGCTCGCTGGCCAACCTGGCCAACAACCAGCCTCAAGCCCAGCAGGCGGGCCAGTTCGGCGCGCCCCCGCAGAGTGCGCCTATGGGCGTTCCGGCCAACTTCCGCCGACTGCCCCAGCTCCAGTCGGGCCCGCAGATGGCAGGCTCGCCTCAGCCGGCGAGCGTCTTCTTTGACGCGCGCCCTGCGCCAGTGCCAAACATTCCCGCGGCTCTGAACGGCTTCAATTCGAACAACAACAACAACAACAACAACAACAACAACCAGAACCCCAACAACGTAGCGCCGCCCACAGAGCTGCCGTTCATTCGCCAGGTCTTCAGGCCCGCGCCAGCGCCCATTGACACGCCCACTGGGGGCGAGCTCGGAGCCAGCGACTTCGGTGCGCCCGTCGAGGCGGCGGCGCCGATGCGCACGCCCTCGGGCCGGCCCACGCCCCCGCCTCTGTTTGTGCCCGCCCGCCAGCAGTCGCAGCAGCAGCCGCAGCAACGGCCGCAGCGCCCACTCGAGACGGGATTTGCTCCTATCCAGCCGTCGAGCAACCGCCTGGAGGGCGTCTTCTTCGAGCCCACGAGTCAGAGGGCGCCGCGCCCGCAGCAGCCGCCGCGCCAACAGCAACCACAACCACAACAACAACTCGCCCAGCAGCCGTTGCGCACACCTCAGCCGCCCTCGCCCGAGATGGGCGTCGGCGATCCGTCTCAGGTGACTCCGCCTCAGACAGGCGCACAACAACAGCAGCAG
>SNVD02016293.1:0-12690 GCA_013180625.2 Boswellia sacra | reverse complement strand
TGATCTAAGCAATAATCACACAAGTTCGGATTATTTAACCTAGGTGGTATTTTCCAATTGCAATCTCTGATCACAATTTTGCTACTAATGATTGGAAATTCATGACAATTACGGATCAAGATTTCAAATCTAGCAATAGACAACAACAGATTATATTCAGTTGGCCATTCCAAATACAATCAGTAAGCAATCATAAGCATTAGATATGGGAAAATACAAGCAACTTCAATTAGAGAATTGGATAACAATTTTCTTACAAAATCAACTCACAAAATCCATATCAAGGGCTTTGAAATCACCCTCAACCAATTCAAATTTAGTTACACATATTCAATCAGAATAACAAATACAATACAGAGAAATTCCATAATTGAAAAGGAAAGAAAGAACTTAGCAAATTCTTTGAAAATCTTCTTTGTAGCTGAATCTTCTTGGAATTGTAGTTCCTCCTCTTTCAAAATCTTCTTTCTCCTTCAAGAAATCCAAGGGATGAGAGAAATCCAGAAATGCAGCCTCCTCCCACGTTTTCCCCTCTTCAAGTTATGAAAATAAAACCCTAAAATGTGTTTAAATACTCTGCTACAGTGAATTGCTACAGTGCCCGTATTATACATGCTACAGTGACTTGTGGAATTATATTTCTATACATCTCACACTGTTTTGATTACAACTTTGGGTACACTGAATGGATTTATAAACCGTAAATTTCTCCAGAAAATAGACTTCGAGAGCTTTCCAACGGTATATAATATGTCCTCGGGTTCATTGTATATCAATACAATTAAATCCGAGAAGATGGTTGACTAGCAGAGGGGAAAATGAAGGGTTTGACTCCATTTTTGTGCAAGTTGCTCCAAAACTCCTACAAACATCAAAAACACACAAAAACATAAAAAATACCAAGGAATATAGCAAAGAAACATGGACGAATTGATATGAAAATGATATATAAATAGACACTTATCAAATTCCCCAACACGTAGATTTTGCTAGTCCTCGAGCAACTACGGCAATATGAAATAAAACTAAACCGAAACAGAATCAACAAAAAATTAAAACACACAAATGCTTCATCTTGCAAATAGGCCTCAAAGATTGTACTTAATTATGACCCAAGGAAAACTTCAAAATAATGCATTTGATCAAGAATTTCATCTCAAATATTAGTTTTGCTTCACTTCAATTCCTCAAGTGTGTATGTGTAGAGCCATTCTCACCTCAGCACTTGTAACCCGGATGAGTTTATGCATAAAAATGAATCATATTTAACAGTAAAGATGTGTGTATAAACGAACTCCATAGGCCTGCTTTTCAAGTCACTCTCCACTAATGTAGACCACACAACACGAAGGATCAAGTAAGACTTTATTCAACTTGTAACGTTTGGCTTGGGTGAAGGTATGATAAAGGATAATAATTTGGCTCAAATCACCCACAAACACATAAATCATTCAAGATTATGTAGAGCTCAACCCTATAACACAAATTCATTTCAATACTCCCCCAAACTTATTTAGAACACTATCCACACTTGTTGTTTCATTTCTTTATTAAGAACACTTAAGGGTTATAGATCTCTTATCTTCTTTTTTGTTCTCTTTTTTTTTCTTTTTTTTCTTTTTTTTCTTTTTTTTTTTTTTATACCACTTCCCCTCCCCACACACTTAAAACAAAACACATTAGTCATCAAATGTGTAAGTACGTGGACGATTAAGTCAGATGCTTTTTTTTTCTTCAAAACAAATAGAACTCACTTGCATTGCTCAGACACATCCAACCTCCTCTAACTTTCACAAAACCAGGAAACATAGCTCAAAATTTTAATTGTGAATGATGTACATGCTCATAAGTAAGGGATAAACTGTTTGGAACAAATTCATTTGAGGTTAGGAAATCTTTTAGTGAGTTAACAAAGAAAAAGGCTTACACAGGCTCAAAGGGGTAACTAGGGATCAATTTCAGTCAAGGTTGGCTATTAAGGCTCAAACGGTCCAAACATGGCCTAAATCATTTCCCCAATGTTGCACAGTCTAGAATTTCGCCTCGAGTGACCATCAAACAAGTTCTAGAATTCATTGAAATCTGAAGAAACATTTAAATTACATAACCTTTCTCTAAGTAAACAATTAACTCAGTGATAATAGCTCAGTGCTCAATGTTGCACAAGGAATCAAAAGCAAAGCGAAAACTAATAAACATTGCAAGCACACAGATCCATGCATCATTTATCATTTTCCAAGAGTTATTCTTAATTCAATCATTATCTTATCATCGACCCACAAAAGGCAAGAAAAGAGGTACGTGGCATTGTTACACCTGAGTCAAGATTGTATATTTCAACAATCCTTAGGACCAGTAGCCCGCAGACTTAAGGTTTCCAGCCTATATACCTTTATTATGAAAGAATAACACAAGAAACAAGACACTTCAAACAACATGAAATAAAAAAACTACAAAGTTATTAAGGAAGAATGCATTTCAAGGGTTAAGGAAACCCCATATTCTGCTATTATCAGGTTTTTGCGCAATTTTTTTTAAAATCGAAACTGATAAAGATAAAAACACATAACAACTCTAAATTACGAAAAACTAAACTCACTCATAAAATAACAAAGTTCAACAAGTCAGCAAACAAAAACAAGTTAGTTAGCCTCCTTATTCAGCCATTATGGATTAAAGAGATCCAAAATGCGTTTCAAGAGGACTTACAATTTTTAAGCCACCACTCTAAAAACCAAGATTAGAAAATATTACCTGGGATAAAAGAAACAACCTGAAAAAAACTCAAAAAGAAATGACATAAAAAAAACTCAAATAAACACAATAAAAAGAAAGCAAACGAAAACAAAGCAAACCAGCTGATAAAGATTACAGATGGAGCGTTAAATCCAGTTTACGCCTCTTATTGCCTTCTCCAAACCAATCTATCCGAGATATTGTTGGATCAGGCGAATAGACGAATGCTTGTAATTTGTCAATTAACTCCCCTGCAGTTGAAGCTATAACCAGGATTTGCCTCGCCGACTGTGAGATGAAGTTTTTTTCTACTGCTTGATCAAGAAAAGACAACAAATTATCAAAAAAAATTTTGACATTTAACAAACCAATGGGTTTCCGATGGATGTTTAGCTGTGCCCAAGAGGTGATTTGAAAATCTCCTCTAATGTACCATAACCACCGGGCAAAGCTATAAATGCATCAGATTTAATGACCATATGTGCAATACGCTCATGCATACTAGAAACCTGTAACTCTTCCCTGATTGTATTGCCTACGATATCTCGTACAGCTAATGGTTTAGGGATAATGCCGAGAACTTTGCTCCCTCCTAGGGATGCAGCTGTCGACACACACCCCATTAACCTAAGACTACCCCCTCAATAAATCAAATGAATACCCCTTACAGCTAATGTCCTACCAAGATCAAGAGCTGCTGTTGTAAACTCTCCATCTTTAGCAAATTGCGATCCGCAAAATACGCATATATTTTGGAATCGCCGAATTGGTGTTTTCTCCATTTCTAAAAGTGCTCTAAACTTGTGCAAGACAATGATGTGCGTTAGGTATTATGCGATTCAAGTGCAAGACAGGTTATAAAATGACATTTGAGAATATGCAAAATGGATATATACACACGTAAAACTCTCAAATTTGACACATGGGGACATCATTTCGGTGGGGGTTGCTCGATGCAGATTTATCGCCCCAAAATTTGAAAAAATGAGATATGCTTTCGGCGAGGTTTGACAAAACCTCCAACACTTGTCTCCCACGTGAAGCATGAAAAGTAGAGAATACTTTCGCGGAGGTTGACAAAACCTACACACTTGTCTCCCACGTGAAGCATGAAAAATGGAAATATACTTTCGGCGGGGTTTGACAAAACTGCCACACTTGTCTCCCACTTGAAGCATGAAAAGTGGAGATATACTTTTGACGGAGGTTGACAAAACCTCCACACTTGTCTCCCACGTGTGCTTATGTCATGGGGTAGTCATATGGTTTGTCAAAAAGAAACTTGAAATTAAAACAAACAAAGTCAACAAACAACAACAACACAAAAACAACATTGATAATCAGATCAAACGAAACAAGAAAAAAAATTCTACAACAACAACACACATTCAAATATACAAGTAGTTTTGATTGTGGCTCACATCTTCCTCTGGTTTTACGTCCAGTAACGGCTGAAACGCCTTCTATGAGTCGGGGATTGCTTCCCATCCAGTTTTCTTATAAACTGGCAAACAGGGTCATTTTTAGTCAGATTCCCTAGACTATAACACTGCAATTCATCACGAACTTGTGTCCATCGATTAAGCAATTCACGCTGAACAAGTCCACAAGAATGTGACTCGAGAGTTAACAAAACATTATCAGCGACTCATTACTCAAACCATTCTTAATAAATGAAAGTTTATCTTCTCTATTCCTGGACGCAAAACCTAATGAACGACAAGTCTAGTTACAATTCCATCTAGCACATTTATAACATACTTGTAACCTTTTCGCTCTCGCCTCTTGGCGTAGTAGCTCTTTCCTAGACCAGGCATGTATTTTGCGAGATTAATGTCCGGCTCACCGGACAATCTCACCTTGGCTTCGATAAGCCATCGAATATCCGCAGGCACATTTAAGAGCATCAATACCCAAAGTCTAGTCATCCGTACTTTATAGATTTTAAACACAGCATTTTGAGGAAGTGAATGGAAATATTTACGAAGGTTCGATAGAAAGATATCAGCATCCATTGAAGAGAAGAAAAGGAGAGATATTACCGATAATGCGATTGAGTTTGTTCTTCTCCCAGCTATGCACGTTTCAAACCTTCGAACAATGGCTTCAACTCCCGTTTGAATGTTTCTTCAAGCTGTTGCACAACTGAACTCGAAGCACGGAATAATCAAATTAAACATAAGAAAAGAAAAGAAAAGAAAAGAAAATAGAGACACATAAAAGAAACAAAAACACGAGCAAACGAAAGTAAAAAACAAACAACAAAGCAAATGAGACAGATGGCAAAGAGAGATAAAACCTGATCAATTATAATAGCCCATGAGGGGAATCTCCTCGAAACACAAAAATTGATCATTACTACCTTCTTTTCTTTGTCTCTTTTTGTTTATGTTTCAAAAACATTGGGTTGCCTCCCAATAAGCGCTTGGTTTAACGTCCTCAGCCTGACGTTATCTGTCCTCACCCATCAAGATAAGTTGGCTCATAGAGAGGTACCTCATCGATGTCCTGCAGTACTGAATTCTCATAGTAAGGCTTCAACCTGTGCCCATTCACCTTGAATACTTTATCCGTTTTTAAGCTCTTGATTTCCACTGCACCATGGGGAAAAACATTAGTAATAACAAAAGGTCCAACCCATCGAGATCGTAATTTACCTGGAAATAACTTTAGGCGAGAATGAAATAAAAGAACTTTCTGTCCCACTTCAAAATTCTTCCTGGAGATCAGTTTATCATGAAATGCCTTAGTTCTCTCCTTGTAAATTCTGGAATTCTCATAGGCATCATTTCTAAGTTCTTCCAATTCTTGCAGTTGAAGCTTCCTTTGTTCTTCAGCAGCATCCATCTCCATGTTACAAAGCTTTACAGCCCACCATGCTTTGTGTTCGAGCTCTACTGGAAGGTGACATGGCTTACCATAGACTAACCTATACGGAGACATCCCAATAGGTGTCTTGTAAGCAGTTCGGTAGGCCCAAAGTGCATCATTCAATCGTAGGCTCCAATCTTTTCTACTCGGATTCACTGTCTTCTCGAGAAAGGACTTGACTTCCCGATTTGAAACTTCAACTTGACCACTAGTTTGTGGATGATATGCAGTAGACACCTTGTGAGTGATGTTGTATTTCTTGAGCAAGGCTTCAAATGATCAGTTGCAGAAGTGTGTCCCTCTATCGCTAATCATGGCTCTTGGTGTTCCAAATCTCGCAAAAATGTTAGATTTCACAAAATCTACAACAACTTTAGAATTATTAGTTCTCGTAGCTTTTGCTTCCACCCATTTAGAAACATAATCCACAGCAAGTATAATGTAAACATTACCAAATGATGACGGAAAAGGACCCATGAAATCAATACCCCACACATCAAAAATCTCGACAATAAGTATAGTAGTTTGTGGCATTTGATTTTGGGCACTTAAATTACCTGTCCTTTAGCAACGGTCACAAGCTTTGCAGAACAGATATGCATCTTTGAACAATGATGGCCAGTAGAATCCACAATCAAGAACTTTAAGGGCTGTTCTTTTTGGTCCGAAATGACCACCACATGCATAAGAATGACAGAAGGTTAAAATTGAATTAAATTCAGATTCAGAAATGCACATTCTTATCACTTGGTCAGAACAATGCTTCCATAAGTACGGATCATCCCATATGTAATACTTGGCAATGTTCTTGATCTTGTCTCTTTGAGCTCGAGTCAAGTCATGTGGTAGCTTCTTGGTAACTAAGTAGGTGACAATATCTGCATACCAAGGGGCTACTACATTTAGAGACAACAATTGTTCATCTGGAAAACTTTTTTGTAATGGCAGTGCATTCTTACAATGGGACAAGCGAATGAGGTAACGGTCTGCAACTAAGTTTTCACTTCCCTTCTTATCTTTGATCTCCAAGTCAAATTCCTGTAAAAGGAGTATACACCTGATAAGACTTGGTTTTGCATCTTTCTTTGTGAGCAAGTACCTCAAAGCTGCATGATCAGAATAAATGGTTACTTTAGTACCAATCAAATAGGATCGAAACTTTTCTAAAGCAAAAATAACCGCTAGCAGCTCTTCCTCAGTGGTAGAATAATTAAGTTGAGCATCATTTAAAGTCTGGGATGCGTAGTAAATGGCATGTGGAATGTTGCCAATTCGTTCACCCAAAACGGCACCCACAGCATAGTCACTTGTATCGCACATGATCTCGAATGGATGATCCCAATTCGGAGATTGGATTACTGGAGCTGAAGTCAAGAGTTCCTTCAATTTCTCAAATGCCTCCTTGCATTTCTCATCAAATTCAATGGCCACATCATTCCGTACTAATTGCATAGGGGCAATGCTTATCTTCGAGAAATTTTGATGAATCTACGATAAAAAAACTGCTTATGACCAAGAATATGATCACGAATATCCCTGCACACTTGTGGGAGGTAGGTAAGGAACATATAAGATCTATCTTGGATTTATCCACCTATATACCCTTAGCAGACAGAAAATATACATGTATCCCAAAACTATAACCCTGTAATCTACCATAAAATGACATTCTCCAATTCAAGAACAAGTTTAGTTCTATACATCTTTTGAAGTATAAGGGTAAGGTTGTCAAGGCATTTATCAAAAGAATCACCAAAAACACTAAAGTCATCCATAAATACCTCAATAATTTTCTCAACATAATCAGAGAAAATACTTACCATACACCTTTGGAAAGTGGCAGGGGCATTGCAAAGACCGAATGGCATGCGTCGATAGGCAAATGCACCGAATGGGCATGTGAATGTAGTTTTTCTCTTGATCCTCAGGGGCAATGACAATCTGATTATATCCTGAATAGCCATCAAGAAAACAATATTGAGAATGACCTGCTAATCTCTCCAGCATTTGATCAATGAATGGCAAAGGAAAGTGATCCTTGCGAGTTGTAGAATTGAGCTTTCGATAATCAATACAAACTCGCCACCCTGTTTGGATACGAGCGGGAACTAGCTCATTATTGTCATTCTTAACCACCGTAACACCAGATTTCTTCGGAACAACTTAGACTGGACTCACCCACTTGCTGTCCGAAATTGGATAAATCACACCCACATCTAACAATTTCAGGATTTCTTTCTTGACAAATTACATCATTGGAGGATTCAACCTCCGCTGTGCTTCTCGAGTGGGCTTGGATCCTTCTTCTAATAAGATACAGTGCATGCATATGGCTGGGCTAATACCTTTGATGTCAGCAATTGTCCACCCAATGGCTGTTTTGTGATCTCGAAGCACTCGGATGAGTTTCTCTTCTTGTAACGGTGCAAGGCCCTTTGCTATTATGATTGGCAAAGTATCTTTCTCACCCAGGAATACATGCTTCAAATGATCTGGAAGAGGCTTAAGCTCCAAGGCAGGTGCTTTCATCACGGAAGGTAGAAGTTTCTCATTAGATAAAGGCAATTTAATGTACGAAACATCATACCTGTTTGTGGTGATAGCTATAGTCTCATCCAAGCTTGCCACAGCTTCCTCCACTTCTTTAGACACTTGTATCAACTTCCTCGATTCTTTGGAATTTTCTGCCCCAATGTGCTCACTAATGGCTACTTCCAATGCATCCTTGCGAGTTAACTCAAAAAGTTGTTGTGCTAAAGAATCAATAACATCAACTGCAAAAACAGAATGCAAGTCACTAGGGTACCTCATTGCCTCAAAAATATTGAAACGAATCACCTCGCCATCAAACTCCATGGTGAGAGTGCCATCATGAACATCAATCTTCGTTCGGTCAGTTTTCAAGAATGGCCTCCCCAAAAGAATCGGTGTTGGATTGGGAGATGTCTCATCCTCCATTTCCAGAACATAGAAGTCTGCTGGAAAAACCAATTGATTTACCTGCACAAGCACATCTTCCACAACTCCTTTGGGATATGCATTAGAACGATCAGCAAGTTGAATTACAATACCAGTTTTCGCAAGGGGTCCAAGATTCAGAGAAGCATAAATAGAATATGGCATGACATTAAATCATGTCTGCCTAAATCCTTAGACATAGCTCCTTTCAAACGTGGTATTACCAATGGTGCGAGTGGATGGTGAACGTTCGTTGATCTTGCATTTCGGAGGAATTTTTCTTTGCAATACACTGAAACATTTTCCCGCCACACTTACCATTCTCATTTCTCTTTCAGCGTTCTCTTGTTGGTGCATAACGCTTTGAGAAATTTTTGCACTAACGAGTCACTTGCTTGATAGCATCCAGAAGTGGTATGTTTAACTCGATCTTGCGAAAAGTTTCCAGGATTTCTTGTTCTTGTTCCTCCTTCCTTGATTTTGCAAATCTGCTAGGAAAAGGTGGAGGAATAACATATGAAAGAATATGGGTTTTAGGATTTACCTTAGAAGATGATGTTTTATTCGTGGTGGGAGTGGTGTCATCCCCTTCATCAGTTTGTGATTTCTTTGGTGGAATCTCTAATTGCTTCCCACTTCTCAAAGTTACAGCATTAGCATTCTCTCTTGGATTGATCACCGACTGAGAAGGTAATTTTCCTGAGCTTTGACTCTCAAATTTGCTCATGTTAGTGGCCAATTGTCCCATTTGATTTTCCAGGTTTTGAATACTTGCCCTAGTTTCCTGCTGAAATTGCATTGTGTTAGTGGCAAGTGCTTTAACAATATCCTGGAGAGACATACTTGAATTTTGTGGAGCTGGTTGTGGTGCTGGTTGTGGTTGTGCTTGAAATGGTTGCTGCACCCTTGGTTGATTGAAACATGTTGGTCGATTTGGAATGGCATTTGGGGCAATTGGTTGATGATTCCCATATCTTAAATTAGGGTGATCTCTCCATCCAGCATTGTAAGTATTGGAGAAAGGGTCATACCTTTGTCTTGGTTGTCCTGGAAATCCACCCATGGCATTGGCTTGTTCTGTATCTCCTTCTTGCAAAGTTGGACACATGTCGGTTGGATGGTCCATGACAGAACATACTCCACATGCATAAGATTGCTGCATATGTCCTACAGCCATTTTTTTTACAAGAGAGGTAAGTTCACAAAGTTGTTGTTCAATGTTTGAAGTACTTACCTCATTTACTCTTTTGATAGTTGTGGCTCAAATTGACTGCTGAATTGTTGGGAGTTCGCTGCCATGTCACTAATCAAACGCCTTGCAACGTTCGCTGTTTTATTAACTAGTGCTCCCACCACTAGCAGCATCATGAATACTACTCTTTCATTGGTAAAGAGACCTCATATAAATATCTGAATTAGGCGAGTCGCATCACTAATTTGGTGGTTTTGACAGCTAGCACATAACCTTTTAAATCTCTCCCAATATTCATGAAGTGATTCTCTATTGTGTTGTCGAATGCCACTAATATTTTTTCTAATATTTGTAACTTTCGAGGCTGGAAAGTATTTCTCCAAAAAGAGTTTACTCATCTCATTCCAAGTGGTAATGGTACCTGTGGTAGGTAGTATAACCAATCTTTTGCCGAATCTGCTAATGAGAATGGGAAAGCTCTCAATTTAATTTGCTCTTCAGAAACGCACGTTGGCATTCATAACTTGTGCATACCACATGAAATTCTTTAAGGTGTTTGTTCGGACATCCTCTTCACTTCAAAACACATGAATGTATGCAAGAGTATGAATCAGTGTCCAATTTAAGTTCAAAATCTATCTCAGAATTGTGCTTATGCATTAACGGGGCTTGTTTGATCTCAATAATGGAGCCGCTAACTCCTAAAAGTCTAATGCGTTTTCCATCGCCTTGCTTCCGATTCAAGATTTGATTGACTGCAAGAACAGATGGGCGGAAGTATGTCGTGCAAGGTCAATTTCTAGAGGTGGAGTTGAAATTGACCGATTTAGCCTTAAATTCGAGGATTGGAGAAACTCCTTAATTCTCTTAAGTCGTTGATCCGCTTCTCCCTCGGACATAAAAGCCTAAACACCAACAATCAGGAAATAACAATCAAGAATCAGTAGTAAAAACAGAATAACAATTGATTAGAAAATCAATCCCCGGCAACGGCGCCAAAAACTTGATGCGTTCGAAACTAGCAAGTATACTAGTCGCACAAGTAATAAAGTGATGATTAAGATATCGTTCCCAAGAGGATTGATTCTAATTGAATTTTTAATTCCAAAAGCAAGAAAAAAAAAAAAACAAAACAATAACTAAATGAGGGGGGTTTTGGTTGATTGATAACTAGATGAAATATAATGCAAGTAAAGCAAACAAAACGCAAAGTTTAATTTTCAATGAACTAAATCAGTGGAGAGAAACTGGTTTAAGGGATCCTTCTCTGCCACAAGATATGGATTTGCTAATTAATCATAGAATTGTCATCCAATTACACCATTGAAATTATCAACCGTAGATAACAACAAGATCTGTTATCCCAATCTTTCCTTACTTTGTTGTTAAATAAAACAGGCTCTTTATTTAATCTCTATCCATTAAACAACCTAGAACAAGCTCTCTAAATTTAATTCATGGATGCATTATGAAAAGAAAGACAGATTGATCTAAGCCTGTCTCTTATACACATCTAGATGTGTATAAGAGACAGATTTAACCTAGGTTGTATTTTCCAATTGCAATCTCTGATCACAATTTTGCTACTAATGATTGGAAATGCATGACAATTACGGATCAAGATTTCTAATCTAGCAATAGACAACAACAGATTATATTCAGTTGGCCATTCCAAATACAATCAGTAAGCAATCATAAGCATTAGATATGGGAAAATACAAGCAACTTCAATTAGAGAATTGCATAACAATTTCTTACACAATCAACTCACAAAATCCATATCAAGGGCTTTGAAATCACCCTCAACCAATTCAAATTTAGTTACACATATGCAATCAGAATAACAAATACAATACAGAGAAATTCCAGAATTGAAAAGGAAAGAAAGAACTTATCAAATTCTTTGAAAATCTTCTTTGTAGATGAATCTTCTTGGAATTGTAGTTCCTCCTCTTTCAAAATCTTCTTTCTCCTTCAAGAACTCCAAGGGATGAGAGAAATCCAGAAATGCAGCCTCCTCCCACATTTTCCCCTCTTCAAGTTATGAAAATAAAACACTAAAATGTGTTTAAATACTCTGCTACAGTAACCTGCTACAGTGTCCCGTATTATACATGCTACAGTGATTTGTGGAATTACATTTCTATACTTCTCACACTGTTTTGATAACAACTTTTGGTACACTGAATGGATTTATAAACCGTAAATTTCTCCAGAAAATAGACTTCGAGAGCTTTCCAACGGTCTATAATATGTCATCGGGTTCATTGTATATCAATACAATTAAATCCGAGAAGATGGTTGACTAGCAGAGGTGAAAATGAAGGGTTTTACTCCACTTTTGTGCAAGTTGCTCCAAAACTCCTACAAACATCAAAACCACACAAAAACATAAAAATACCAAGGAATATAGCAAAGAAACAGATGTGTATAAGAGACAGGCCCCACACTTGTCTCCCACGTGAAGCATAAAAAATAGAGATACACTTTCGGTGGAGGTTGACAAAACCTCCACACTTGTCTCCCACGTGTACTTATGCCATAGGGTAGTCATATGGTTTGTCAAAAAGAAAACTTGAAATTAAAACAAACAAAATTAACAAACAACAACAACACAAAAACAACATTGATAATCAGATCAAACGAAACAAGAAAAAAAATTCTACAACAACAACACACATTCAAATATACAAGTAGTTGTGATTGTGCCTCACATCTTCCTCTGGTTTTACGTCCAGTAACGGCTGAAACGCCTTCTATGAGTCGGGGATTTGCTTCCCATCCAGTTTTCTTATAAACTGGCAAACATGATCATTTTTAGTCAGATTCCCTAGACTATAACACTGCAATTCATCACGAAATTGTGTCCATAGATTAAGCAATTCACGCTGAACAAGTCCACTAGAATGTGACTCGAGAGTTAACAAAACATT
>SNVD02016290.1:0-12788 GCA_013180625.2 Boswellia sacra | reverse complement strand
CCTTAACCAGCTTTCAATCATTGATTTTTCATTCGAATTAACTTTCTGTTTTGTTATTCTTTGTTTGCATTATTATTTCACTTAGTTAATCAATTAACAAAACCCCCCATTTGTTCTGTTGTGGCTATAAAATAACAAATTCAATTAGAATCAATCCCGTGGGAACGATATCTTACTTATCACTTTATTACTTGTGCGACTAGTATACTTGCTAGTTTCGAACGCATCAAGTTTTTGGCGCCGTTGCCCGGGATTGATTTTCTAATCGATTTGTTATTTTGTTTTCATTGTTGATTCATATTTTTCTTTGTTTTTCTTTTTTTATTGTTTGTGTTTAGACAACATGGCAGAAAACTTCTATCAATTCAGTAGCGGATTTGAGCCACAAGTACCATGGAGAGTAAATGCGGTAAGCACTCCGAACATTGAACAACAACTTTCTGAGCTAACCTCTCTTGTGGAAAACATGGCTGTAGGAGATATGCAAAAATCTTATGAATGTGGGATATATTCTACGAGGGAGCATCCAATCGATATGTATCCAACTTTACAAGAAGAATATATGGAACAAGCCAATGCCATGGGTGGATTCCAGGACAAACGAGGCAATGGTATGATCCTTTCTCTAGCACTTACAATGCTGGATGGGAAGATCAACATAATTTCAGTTACTGGAATCATCAACCAATCACTCCAAATGTGATACCAAATCGGCCACAAGGTTTCAATCAACCTAGAGTGCAGCAACCTTTTCAAATGCAACCACCACCAATGCCACATCCAGCACTGCAACCAGCTTCACAAAACTCAGGTATGTCTCTCTAGGACATTGTTAATGCACTTGCCACTAACACAATGCAATTCCAGCAGGAAACTGGGGTAAGTATCCAAAACCTGGCAAATCAAATGGGACAATTGGCCACTAGCATGAGCAAATTCGAGGGCCAAGGCTCAGAAGAATTATATTGTCAAATGATGATCAATCCAAGAGAGAATTCTTGTGCGATAACTTTGCAAAATGAAGAGCAATTAGATGTCCTGCCAAAGAAATCACAAACTGATGAAGGAGATGACACCACTTCCACCATGAACAAAACACTGACTTCTCAGGTAAATCCTATAACTCCCATTCCTTCATATGTTTCTCCTCCACTTTTTCATAGTAGATTTGCAAAATCGAAGGAGGAACAAGAACAAGAAATCCTGGAAACTTCTCACAAAATCGAGGTAAATATACCACTTCTGGATGCTATTGAGCAAGTACCTCGTTGTACAAATTTTCTCAAGGAGTTATGCACCAACAAGAGAAAGTTGAAAAGGAAATGAGAAGGTAAGTGTGGGGGAAAATGTTTCAGCTGTATTGCCAAGAAAAATTCCTCCGAAATGCAAAGATCCAGGTACGTTCACCATTCCATGCACTATTGGTAATACCAAGTTTGAAAGAGCTATGTTAGATTTAGGAGCATCTATTAATGTAATGCCATATTCTATTTATGCTTCTTTAAATCTTGGACCTTTTGCGAAAACTGGTATTACCATTCAGTTTGCTGATCATTTTAATGCAGATCGCAAAAGAGTTGTGGAAGATGTGCTTGTGCAGGTGAATCAATTGGTTTTTCCAGCAGACTTCTATGTCCTTAAAATAGAGGATCAGACATCTCCTAATCCAACACCGACTCTTTTAGGGAGGCCATTCTCGAAAACTGCTAGAATCAAGATTGATGTTTATTATGGCACTTTGACTATAGAGTTTGATGGCAAGGTGATATGTTTTAATATTTTTGAGGAAATGAGGTACTTTAATGACTTACATTCTGTTTTTGCAGTTGACGTTATTGATTATTTGCCACAACAATGTTTTGAGTTAACTCGCAAGAATGGAGTGGATGTTGCCATTAGTGAACACATAAGGATAGAAAGTTTCAAAGAACCAAGAACGCTGATACAAGTGTCTAAAGAAGTGGAGGAAGCTGTGACAAGCTTGGATGAGACTATAGCTATCACCACAAATAGGTATGATGTTTCGTACATTGAATTGCCTTATCTAATGAGAAACTTCTTCCTTCTGTGATGAAAGCCAATACCTTGGAGCTTAAGTCACTTCCAGATCATTTGAATTATGGATTCTTGGGTCGGAGAATGATACTTTGCGAGTTACAATGGAAATGGGCCTTGCACGACATACAAGAAGATAAACTCGTCCGAATACTTACAGACACAAAATAAGCTATTGAGTGGACAATGTTGAAATCCAAGGCCCATCCAATAGATTGACCGTATTCTTGTCTAGAAGGAGGGGATCCAAGCCCACTAGAGAAGCATAGCGGAGATTGGACCCTCCCATAGTGGAACCAACGTCGGGCTGAAGACGTTAAAACAAGCGCTTATTGGGAGGCAACCCAATGTTTTTGAAAAATAAATAAAAGAAAAGAAAAGAAAAATAAAATAAGGTAATAATGATCGATTTTTGTGTCTCGAGCAGATTCCTTTCGTAGGCCATCAAATTGATCAGGTTTTATCTCTCTTTGCCATCTGTCTTATTTGTTTTATATATATATATATATATTTACTTGTTTTTGGCTTTTGTTTGCTATTGTGTTGTTATCTCTTTTATGTGTCTTTAGTTTCGTTCTACTCTTTTCTTTTCCTTTCTTTTGTTTAAAATTTGATTACTCTGTGCTTTGAGCTAATTTGTGCAGCAGCTTGTGGAAACATTCAAACGGGAGTTGAAGCCATTGTTCGAAGGTTTGAAACGTGCATATCTGGGAGAAGAACAAACTCAATCGCATTATCGGTAATATCTCTCCTTTTCTTCTCCTCAATGGATGCTGATATCTTTCTATCGAACCTTCGTAAATATTTCCCTTCACTTCCTCAAAATGCTGTGTTTAAAATTTATAAAGTACGGATGACTAGACTTTGGGCATTGATGCTCCTAAATGGGCCTGCTGATATCCGATGGCTTATCGAAGCCAAGGTGAGATTGTCCGGTGAGCCGGACATTAATCTCGCAAAAATACATGCCTGGTCTAGGAAAGAGCTACTACGCCAAGAGGCGAAGAGCGAAAAGGTTACAAGTATGTTATAAATGTGCTAGACGGAATTGTAACCAGACTTGTCGTTCATTAGGTTTTGCGTCCAGGAATAGAGAAGATAAACTTTCATTTATTAAGAATGGTTTGAGTAATGAGTCGCTGGATAATGTTTTGTTAACTCTCGAGTCACATTCTTGTGGACTTGTTCAGCGTGAATTGCTTAATCTACGGACACAATTTCGTGATGAATTGCAGTGTTATAGTCTAGGGAATCTGACTAAAAACGACCCTGTTTGCCAGTTTATAAGAAAACTGGATGGGAAGCAAATCCCCGACTCATAGAAGGGGTTTCAGCCGTTACTGGACGTAAAACCAGAGGAAGATGTGAGCCACAATCACAACTACTTGTATATTTGATGTGTGTTGTTGTCGTAGAATTTTTTTTTCTTGTTTCGTTTGATCTGATTTTCAATGTTGTTTTTGTGTTGTTGTTGTTTGTTGATTTTGTTTGTTTTAATTTCAAGTTTCTTTTTGACAAACCAGATGACTACCCCATGATATAAGCACACGTGGAAGACAAGTGTGGAGGTTTTGTCAACCTCCGTCGAAAGTATATCTTTACTTTTCATGCTTCACGTGGGAGACAAGTGTGGAGGTTTTTTTCAAACCCCACCGAAAGTTTATCTTCATTTTTCATGCACACGTGGGCGACAAGTGTGGAGGTTTTGTCAAACCCCACCGAAAGCATATCTATTTTTTCAAATCTCGGGGCGATAAATTTGCATCGAGCAACCCCCACCGAAATTATGTCCCCATGTGTCAAATTTGAGAGTTTTACGTGTGTATATATTCATTCTCCATATTTTCAAATGTCATTATTATAACCTGTCTTACACTTGAAAAGCATATTACCTAACGTGCATCATTGTCTTACACAAGGTTAGAGCACTTGTAGAAATGGAGAAAACACCAATTCGGCGACTCCAAAATAGATGCGTATTTTGTGGATCGCAATTTGGTAAAGATGGAGAGTTTACAACAGCAGCTCTTGATCTTGGTAGGACATTAGCTGCGAGGGGTATTAATTTGATTTATAGAGGGGGTAGTATTGGGTTAATGGGGTGTGTGTCAACAGCTGCATCCCTAGGAGGGAGCAAAGTTCTCGGCATTATCCCTAAACCATTAGCTGTACGAGATATCGTAGGCAATACAATCGGGAAAGAGTTACAGGTCTCTAGCATGCATGAGCATATTGCACATATGGTTGTTAAGTCCGATGCATTTATAGCTTTGCCTGGTGGTTACGGTACATTAGAGGAGATATTTCAAATCACCTCTTGGGCACAGCTAAACATCCATCGGAAACCCATTGGTTTGTTAAATGTCAATAATTTTTTTGATGGTTTGTTGTCTTTTCTTGATCAAGCAGTAGAAAAAAACTTCATCTCACAGTCGGCGAGGCAAATCCGGGTTACAGCTTCAACTGCAGGGGAGTTAATTGACAAATTACAAGCATTCGTCTATTCGCCTGATCCAACAATATCTCGGATAGATTGGTTTGAAGAAGGCAATAAGAGGCGTAAACTGGATTTAACGCTCCATCTGTAATCTCTATCTGCTAGTTTGCTTCATTTTCATTTGCTTTCTCTTTATTGTGTTTATTTAAGTTGAGTTTTTGTTTCAGGTTGTTTCTTTCACCACAGGTAATATTTTCTAATCTTGGCTTTTAGAGTGGTGGCTTAAAAAGTTCAAGTTCTCTTGAAACGCATTCTGGATTTCTTTAATCCATAATGGCTGAATAAGGAGGCTAACTTCTAAACTTTTTAGACCTATTCTAACTGCCTTGTTTGTGTTTACTGATTTGTTGGACTTTGTTATTTTATGAGTAAGTTTGGTTTTATGTAATTTAGAGTTGTTATGTGTTGTCTTTATTAGTTTCGATTCAAAAAGAGAAATTTGTGGAAAACAACTTGAGAATGGTAGAATATGGGGTTTCTTGAACCCTTGAAACGCATTCTCTCGACATAAATCTGTAGTTTGTTTATTTCATGTTGTTTGAAGTGTCTTGTATATTGTTTTGTTTTTCATAATAAAGGTATATAGGCTGGAAACCTTAAGTCTGCGGGCTACTGGTCCTAAGGATTGTTGAAATATACAATCTTGACTCAGGTTAACAACGCCACGTACCTCTTTTCTTGCATTTTGTGGGTCAATGATAAGGCAATGATTGAATTAAGAATAACTCTTGGAAAATGATAAATGATGCATGGATCTGTGTGCTTGAAATGTTAAATAGCTTTTGCTTTACCTTTGATTCCTTGCACAAAATTGAGCACCGAGCCATTATCACTGAGTTATTTGTTTACTTAGAGAAAGTTTATGTAATTTAAATGTTTCTTCAGATTTCAATGAATTCTAGAACTTGTTTGATAGTCACTCGAGGCGAAATCTAGACTGTGCAATATTGAGGAAATGATTTAGGCCATCTTTGGACCGTTTGAGCCTTAATAGCCAACCTTGACTGAAATTGATCCCTAGTTACCCCTTTGAGCCTTTGTAAGCCTTTTTCTTTGTTAACTCACTAAAAGATTTCCTAACCTCAAATGAATTTGTTCCAAACAGTTTAACCCTTACCTATGAGCATGTAGATCATTCACAATTAAATTTTGAGCTATGTTCTGGTTTTGGGAAGTTAGAGGAGGTTGGGATGTGTCATGAGCAATGCAAGTAAGTTCTATTGTGTTTGAAAAAAAAAAAGAAGAAAAAGAAAAAGAAAAAAAGCCAATCTGTACTTATCGTCCACGAACTTACACATTGAGGACAATGTGTTGTTTAAGTGTGGGGGAGGGGAAGTGTAATAAAAAAAAAGAAAAAAAGAAAAAAAGAGAACAAAAGAAAAAGAATAAGAGATCTATACCCTCAAGTGTTCTTAAAAAGAATGAAACAACAAAGTGTGGGGGTGTAGTTTTCTTTTTGTTTTCTACAAAAAAAAAAAGATTGAGTGTTATAAATAAGTTTGGGGGAGTAACTGGGTGAATTGAAATAAAGTTGTGTTATAGGGTTGAGCTCTACATAGTCTTGAATGATTTTTGTGTTTGTGGGTGATTTGAGCCAAATTATTATCCTTTATCATACCTTCACCCAAGCCAAACGTTACAAGCTTAATAAAGTCCTACTTGATCCTTGGTGTTGTGCATGTCTACATTAGTGGAGAGTGACTTGAAAAGCAGGCCTATGGAGTTCATTTATACACACATCTTCAATATTAAATATGATTCATTTTTATGCATAAACTCATCCGGGTTACAAGTGATTAGGTGAGAATGGCTCTACACACACACACTTGAGGAATTGAAGTGAAGCGAAACTAATATTTGAGATAAAATTCTTGATCAAGTGCATTATTTTGAAGTTTTCCTTGGGTTATAATTAAGTACAATCTTTGAGGCCTATTTGCAAGTTGAAGCATTTGTGTGTTTTAATTTTTCTTTGATTCTGTTTCGGTTTAGTTTTGTTTCGTATCATTTTAGTTGCTCGAGGACTAGCAAAGTCTAAGTGTGGGGGAATTTGATAGGTGTCTATTTATGTATTACTTTTATATCAATTCGTCCATGTTTCTTTGCTATATTCCGTGGTATTTTTATGTTTTTGTGTGTTTTGATGTTTGTAGGAGTTTTGGAGCAACTTGCACAAAAATGGAGTAAAACCCTTCATTTTCACCTCTGCTAGTCAGTGATCTTCTCGGATTTAATTGTATTGATATACAATGAACCCGACGACATATTATATACCGTTGGAAAGCTCTCGAAGTCTATTTTCTGGAGAAATTACGGTTTATAAATCCATTCAGTGTACCAAAAGTTGTAATCAAAACAGTGTGAGAAGTATAGAAATGTAATTCCACAAATCACTGTAGCATGTATAATACGGGACACTGTAGCAGGTTACTGTAGCAGAGTATTTAAACACATTTTAGGGTTTTATTTTCATAACTTGAAGAGGGGAGAATGTGGTGGAGGCTGCAGCTCTGGAATTTTTCATCTCCTGGAGTTCTTGAAGGAGAAAGGAAGCTTGGAAAGAGGAAGAACTACAATCCAAAGAGAATTACATCAAATTTGCTAAGTTTTTCCCTTCCCTTTCATTTTCTGGAATGTCTCCATGTTGTATTGTATTTACCACGTTCTTAAACATGTGTAACTGAATCTGAATTGGTTGAGGGTGATTTCAAAGCCCCTGATATGGTTTTTGTAAGTTGATTGTGTAAGGAATTGTTATCCAATTCTCTAATTGAAGTTGCTTGTATTCTCCCATATTTAATGATTATGATTGCTTGCTGATTGTATTTGAGTGGCCAACTGAATATAATCTGGTTGTGATTTATTGCTAGACTAGAAATCTTGATCCGTAATTGTCTTGAATTTCTAATCATTAGTAGCAAAATTGTGATCAGAGCTTACAATTGGAGAATATAACCTAAGTTAAATAATCCGAGCTTGTGTGTTTATTGCTTAGATCAACCTATCTTTCTTATCATAATGCATCCATTGAATTAAACTCAGAGAGCTTGTTCTAGGTTGTTTAATGGATAGAGATTAAATAAAGAGCTTGTTTTATTTAACAACAAAGTAAGGAAAGATTGGGGTAATAGAGCTTGTTATTATCTACGGTTGATAACTTCAATGCTGTAATTAGATGACAATTCTACAATTAATTCGCAAATCCATATCTTGTGGTAGAGAAGGATCCCTTAACCAGCTTTCTCCCATTGATTTCTCATTCAAATTTACTTTCTATTTTGTTATTCTTTACTTGCATTCTTATTCATTTAGTAAAGCATTCAACAAAAATCTCCCCTGTTTAGTTTATTGTTGCTGGAAATAACAAATTCAATTAGAATCAATCCTCGTGGGAACGATATCTTACTTATCACTTTATTACTTGTGCGACTAGTATACTTGCTAGTTTCGAACGCATCACTTGATGAGCGGGAGACCCAAGAACAGGCACAGATGGGTAGCCTCTAAATCCTCAATGCCTTGATTGCCAATCCCACTCCAGCCAAACCGCATGATAGGTCCCTTATGTATGTTGAAGCGAGCATCAATGGGAAGAAAGCGCTTGCGTTGGTGGACACGGGCACTTCCCACAACTTCATTAAGAAGGAAGAGGCAGAACGGCTAGGCCTCAAGGTAGACAAGGAGCACGGATGGTTGAAGACAGTAAACTCCGAGGCAAAACCTCTTGTAGGAGTAGCGCGCCAAGTGGAGACGCGTCTAGGCACTTGAAGCGGCAAGGTAAACTTCTCCGTTGTCCCCTTAGATGATTTTAATGTTGTTTTAGGGATGGAGTTCCTTCGCCAATGCAATGTAGTGCCACTTCCTCGGCTCAACACTGTGTGCATCCTCGAGGGAGGACCATGCATGGTGCCTACTATGGCAAAGCCATCTTCCCATCCCAATCTTCTCTTCGCCATGCAACTTTGTAAGGGAGTGAAACGTGGGGAAGAAACTTATTTGGCAATAATACGGGAGATGGATGAAGAGGGGGACACTTTGGGAGAGAGTGTTCCACAAGAGGTTGTGAAGGTCCTTGAAGAGTTCAAGGACGTGATGCCTCCGGAGTTACCTAAGAGACTCCAACCTAGGAGGGAGGTGGATCATCGAATTGATCTAGAACCAGAGGCGCAACCACCCGCCAAGGCACCCTATCGAATGTCGCCACCCGAGTTAGAGGAGCTGCGGTGACAACTAAAAGAATTATTGGATGCTCGGTATATTCGACCGTCCAAAGCACCGTATGGAGCACCAGTGTTGTTTCAACGGAAGCACGATGGATCGCTTCGATTATGCATCGACTATCGAGCACTCAACAAGGTAACAATCAAAAACAAATACCCCATTCCTTTGATTGCAGATTTATTTGATCAATTAGGGCACACTAGATACTTCTCCAAGTTAGACTTGAGGTCCGGATATTATCAAGTGCGGATTGCGGAAGGTGATAAGCCAAAGACTAAATGTGTAACACGCTATGGCGCATACGAGTTTCTCGTCATGCCCTTTGGCCTCACCAACGCACCAGCAACGTTTTGCACTCTCATGAATCGGATCTTCCATCTATACTTGGATCGATTCGTGGTAGTATACTTGGATGATATAGTTGTATATAGCCACATGCTTGAAGAACATGTGCAACACCTCCGGATAGTTTTTCAATTATTGCGTGAAAATGAACTCTATGTCAAGAGGGAGAAGTGCTCATTTGCCAAACGCGAGGTGGACTTCCTTGGTCATAGAATACGAGACGGCAAACTTATCATGGACCAAGGAAAGGTGCGTGCCATTATAGAATGGGAGCCGCCTACGAAAGTTTCTGAGTTGAGATCTTTTCTTGGATTGGTAAATTACTATAGGCGGTTCATACCGGGGTATTAAGCAAAAGCATCTCCGCTTACCGACCTATTGAAGAAGAACCGAAGTTGGGAGTGGACAGATGAGTGCCAACAAGCATTAAAAGCACTAAAAGATGCGGTGATGAAAGAACCTGTCCTTGCGCTTCTGGATTACAACGTGCCATTTAAGGTACATACGGATGCCTCCGACTTCACCATTGGTGGTGTGTTGATGCAAAACGGGCATCCAATTGCTTTTGAGAGTCGAAAGCTAAATGACACGGAGCAGCGCTACACGGTGCAAGAAAAAGAAATGACTGATAAAGACGGATAATATGGCTACAAGTTATTTTCAAATCACCCTCAACCAATTCAGATTTAGTTACACATGTTTAAGAACGTGGTAATACAATACAACATGGAGACATTCCAGAAAATGAAAGGGAAGGGAAAAACTTAGCAAATTTGAGGTAGTTCTCTTTGGATTGTAGTTCTTCCTCTTTCCAAGCTTCCTCTTCTCCTTCAAGAACTCCAGAGATGAAAGAATTACAGGAGCGCAGCAGCCTTCTACAAGTTCTCCCCTCTTCCAGTTATGCACAAAAAAAAACCATACAAATGAGTTTAAATACTATGCACAGTAAACCTGTAAGTGTCCGTATTTTATACATGCAACAGTGATTGTGGAATTACATTTTATACTTCTCACACTGTTTTGATTACAAATTTGGAGTACACTGAAATGGATTTATAAACCGTAAATTTCTCCAAAAAATAGACTTCGAGAGCTTCCAACGGTATATAATATGTCATCGGGTTCATTGTATATCAATACAATTAAATCCGAGAATATGGTTGACTAGCAGAGGTGAACATGAAGGGTTTTACTCCATTTTTGTGCAAGTTGCTCCAAAACTCCTACAAATATCAAAACCACACAAAAACATTAAAATACCAAGGAATATAGCAAAGAAACATGGACGAATTGATATGAAAATGATATATAAATAGACACTTATCAAATTCCCCCCACACTTAGACTTTGCTAGTCCTCGAGCAACTAAAATGATATCGAAACAAAACTCAAACCGAAACAGCATCAGAGAAAAATTAAAAACACACCATATGTTCAAACTTGTAAATAGGCCTCAAGATTGTTTATACTTAATTATAACCAAGGAATACTTCAAAATAATGCACTGATCAAGAATTTTATCTCAAAAAAATTAGTTCGCGCACTTCAATTCCTAAGTGTGTGTGTGTGGAGCCATTCTCACCTAATCACTTGTAACCCAGATGAGTTTATGCATAAAAAAGAATCATATTTAATATTGAAGATGTGTGTATAAATGAACTCCATAGGCCTGCTTTTCAAGTCACTCTCCACTAATGTAGACATGCACAACACCAAGGACCAAGTAGGACTTTATTAAGCTTGTAACGTTTGGCTTGGGTGAAGGTATGATAAAGGATAATAATTTGGCTCAAATCACCCACAAACACATACATCATTCAAGACTATGTAGAGCTCAAGCCTATAACAAAACATTCAATTTCAATTCAACCAGGTTACCCCAACTTAATTGAGAACACTCAATCTCTTTTTTTTTGTTTTTTTTTTTTTTGCAGAAAACAAAAGAAAAATACACCCCCAAAAAAACACTTGTTGTTTCATGATTTTTAAGAACACTTAAGGGTAAGATCCTCTTATTCTCTTATTTTTTATTTTTTTTCTTCTTTTTTTTTTTTTTTTTACACTTCCCCTCCCCCACACTAAACAACACATTGTCCTCAATGTGTAAGTACGTGGACGATAAGTACAGATTGGCTTTTTTTCTTTTTTTTTTTTTTCAAACACAATAGAACTCACTTGCATTGCTCATGACACATCCCAACCTCCTCTAACTTCCCAAAACCAGAACAAGCTCAGAAATTAATTGTGAACGCTCTACAGGCTCATAGGTAAGGATAAACTGTTTGGAATAAATAATTTAGGGTTAGGAAAATCTTTAGTGCACGTTAACAAATAAAAAGGCTTACAAAAGGCTCAAACGGGTAACTAGGATATTTTCAGTCAAGGTTGGCTATTAAGGCTCAAACGTCCAAAGATGGCCGAAAGTCATTTCCAATGTGCACAGTCTAGGATTTCGCCTCGAGTGACCA
Organism: Boswellia sacra; assembly: GCA_013180625.2. Classification (NCBI taxonomy): domain Eukaryota; kingdom Viridiplantae; phylum Streptophyta; class Magnoliopsida; order Sapindales; family Burseraceae; genus Boswellia; species Boswellia sacra. The sequence continues at coordinate 1,202 of SNVD02016290.1, read as the reverse complement.
TCAAACAAGTTCTAGAATTCATTGAAATCTGAAGAAACATTTAAATTGCATAAACTTTAACTCAGTGATAATAGCTCAGTGCTCAATGTTGCGCAAGGAATCAAAGCAAAGCGAAAACCAATAAACATTTCAAGCACACAGATCCATGCATCATTTATCATTTTCCAAGAGTTATCTTAATTCAATCATTATCTTATCATCGACCCACAAAATGCAAGAAAAGAGGTATGTGGCGTTGTTACACCTGAGTCAAGATTGTATATTTCAACAATCCTTAGGACCAGTAGCCCGCAGACTTAAGGTTTCTAGCCTATGTACCTTTATTATGAAGAACAAAAAAAGAAACAAGACACTTCAAACAACATGAAATAAACAAAACTACAGATTTTATGTCGAGGGAGAAGAGTTTCAAAGGCAGTTAAGAAAACCCATATTCTGCCATTCTCAGGTTTTTCCACAATTGTTTTTTTGAATCGAAACTGATAAAGATAAAAACACATAAACAACTCTAAATTACGCAAAACTAAACTCACTCATAAAATAACAAAGTTCAACAAGTCAGCAAACAAAAACAAGTTAGTTAAATGGGTCTAAAAAGTTTAGAAGGTAGCCTCCTTATTCAGCCATTATGGATTGAAGAGATCCAGAATGCGTGCCAAGAGAACTTGAAATTTTAAGCACCAACTCTAAAACACGAGATTAGAAAATATTACCTGGAACGAAAGAAATAACCTGAAAAAATCTCAAAATAAATAACATGAAAAACGTCAAATAAACACAATAAAAAGAAAAGCAAACAAAAACGAAGCAAACCAGCAAATAGAGATTACAGATGGAGTGTTAAATCCAGTTTACGCCTCTTATTGCCTTCTCCAAACCAATCAATCCGAGCTGTTGTTGGATCAGGCGAATAGACGAATCTTGTAGTTTGTCAATTAACTCCCCTGCCGTTGAAGCTGTAACCAGGATTTGCCTCGCTGACGGTGAGATGAAATTTTTTTCTACAGCTTGATCAAGAAAAGACAACAAACCATCAAAAAAGTTATTGACATTTAACAAACCAATGGGTTTTTTAGGATGTTTAGCTGTGCCCAAGAGGTGATTTGAAATATCTCCTCTAATGTGCCATAACCACCGGGTAAAGCTATAAATGCATCGGACTTTACAATCATATGTGCAATACGCTCATGCATGCTAGAGAC
>SNVD02016288.1:0-12575 GCA_013180625.2 Boswellia sacra | reverse complement strand
TCTCCTGTCAAGACGTTGACACTCGAAATCTGCACCTCCACAGGTGCAAATGCACTGGCGCTCACTCAGCTGACACCTGACGCGGTCATTGCGACGCAGTGGGGGCGGGAACATGTTCAGCGCGTGTTGTGCTTGCACGTCATTTTGAGCGCGCAAATGAGTTGATTGTTTTATGAGCGCGCCGATCGCTTGTGCGCGAGTTTGCCCCGAGTTTCATCTGGTCGCAATCGCGTCGTTGTTTCCACTCTCACATCCAAATTGTTAGAACCGTCCTATTTCTCTCCCAAATTGATACCATGCAAAAATCAATATAATTGTAACTTGGGCACCAGCCATCACCGGTCAACGCGTCCCATGTGTGGAACTCTGGTCCTTAGACATTGTCTCACCTACTCGAGAACCCGCACTGACCCACGAACTTATGGAAGAGTTCGACAGCCTCCAGCAACTCTACGAGAGACTCGTTGAAGTGACACAAAATGAGCTCGAACTCAGCAATGACCTGTTGCCCTACCAAGCCGCCGTTGTTGACTTCATTGTAGAACAAATCACCCACATGAATCATGTCCTCAACAAAACCAAGAACCGCTGGTCCCCCTTCAGCATCGAGCAACACAAGATCGAACTAGAAAGATTTAGCTATCTAATCAACACATATCTCAGGACACGACTGAAGAAGATTGAATCAAATGCGCCCTACCTCATAAATTTACTCCGAACCGACCGGGAACGCGCCGATACTTTCCTCTCCCCTTTAGAAGCGAAATACCTCGATAGATATAGTCTCAGTGTTGACTCTTACATGAAGAACATCATATCCAACATGCCCGATAACATGCAGAGATTCAAGCTGGCGAGCATTAAACCGAGACGCAAATTTGAGTACGCCTTCGTCCAAGGTGTCGAGGAGGCGACCATAGTTGACGGCGAGGCTGAGATCAGATTGGAACCAGATGTGTGTAGAATATTGACAGTCTCGACGATCATAGATTTATTAGAAAAAGGTTCTAGGCAGTTCAGATTGATTTAGGAATCTTCTTTAAACCTCAATGAGAGGAAAAATACATAAATTTGTTAATATTATGATTGTAGATGCGTTTACAAAACTATCAAGAGAATCCTACATAAGTCTGTTTCGGTAATAGTTTTGCGACATGTCGTCAATACTGAGCCTCCAAGATATGGTAGTGTTTCTCTCAGTCTAGTCAATCAATAGGATCAATCTTGAGGTCAATATTGTAGTGGCAATCAGTCTATCTATAGTCTATAAGCACCTCTAACAGAGTTCTACACCAGCTGATGAAATCGGTCACGCCTTGGGCTGATCCCAGCGCCAGATTGTGCCATCTTCGCATGAGCAGATGAGGATGCTGGCGTCATTGCTAAAACATGTCTGACGAATTGAGCTGGTGCATCTCGGATGACTTAGAATTGTTTTGTCGACCGGTTTGCTGTCGTGATCATGAGAATCGAGATCGATGACAAAAGTTTTGCCGATCTTGTTGCCTTGAGCCAGGTACTTCATTTTTGAGTCGATTGAGAATCTGAGAAACCATATATCACAATTCTTGACATTGAAATTTTCCAGTATCGAACAGGTGGTGTCGCTTGTATACTTAGTTGGCAGACTTATGTCGGTGGAGGTCTCCAGTTTGCCGGGTCGCCAGCAAACAATGTTGTCTTCGCAAGATTTCGAGAGTATGAAGTTACCATACCAAGCGACACAGTCGACATAGTTACGATGAATATCACGAGTAGAGAAGGTTGGGAAGTGCAGTCTGACTGTGGGGAACGAGAGTTTTGAGGTGAGATCATTGAATGTTTTGCTCTTCTCGATGGCAGCCTCCAGGTTGTTGTTGAAGCGCCACAATTTCAGTGAGTGGTCCATTCCGCAACTGGCTATCATGATACCTGTGCAGTGGAAGTCGCACGAGAGCACCTCATCACGGTGTCCCTCGACGCCACCGAAAATGGCTATGCAGACTTCGGTCCTGATGTTCCAGAGCCGCAAGGAGTGGTCTTTGCTGGCTGAGAGCACAATCTCCTGATCGACAGGCGAAACTTTGAGATCATTAACGGCGCCGCCATGGCCTGAGAGGTACTTGATACTCTGGGAGCTCGATGGTGATATGATTCGTATGATGCCCATGTTGCCGGCGGCCAACAGGACGACCTCTTCGCCGGTGTAGTCGATGGCCCATGTGCAGCAGTAGAACTTTTCGCTCTTGTTGGGGTCGGCAAAGCAGAGGACGGGCTGGATGTGATTATCGATGATCTTGTAGACGGTAATCCGATTGGAGCCAACCGAGGCGAACATGTGATAGTGGACGTAGGGGTTGAACTGTATGGAGAAGATGGGCTCCAGATGGTCCTCGCGTAGACATTGCACGAATTTGTACCTCGGTTTGGTAGCCTTCATGCTTGAGGGGGACAAATGGAGCGGGTGAGTGTTGGTGGTTTGTGGTGGCGCAAATTGGAATCGATAGATAGATATTTATATATTTTTGGCGTTCGTCCAAATTCTAATAATTGTCTCCTAGTTATGTTGATGTAATAAATAATAAATACGTTGGATGAGAGTCGTATGACTGATGATCACCATCTAGATTGAGATGGTGTTCGAGATTGCGATTCTCTCGAGTGGTGTTGCCATCTTGAAGCTGTTGACTGTCGTCGTGCTCGTCTACGTCTTCGTAGTCGTGTTGATTGTTTAAGTCGTCGTCCCTGGAGGAGCGGCGACGGCCAAATATCAAGCAAGAAATAATTCCAGAGGTGCGCGCGCCAGTTGCGCGCGCTCGCATTGGCGCTCTTTCGGCGCTCGGTCGCAACATTGAGCGAGCCAATCGCCGACGGATTGTCTGAACGGCCGCTCGAACGCGCGCACTTGATCGAGCCGCAATGATGGCCAGGTACAGGTGAGGTCGAGCGCGTCCTAGTTTGCACCTGTGGCGAGCGCTCCCAGATAGCCCCCAGGGATCGAATTAGGCGAACAATGAACGTCAAGGGGACGCCTCGATCGAGTGGCGGCCGCCGCTCGCCAAGCGATGTGAGCGCTGGCACGCGGCCACGAGCGGACGGCCACGGGCGTCAGCGAGCGAGTCTAAAAATATCATGCCGTCCAATGTCTGCTCTGGCTCGCCTCTATCGTCAGCTCTTCTACACTGCGCCGATGGTCTTGGTGTTTGCGGCCTTGTGTCAGCGTTTGGACGCCGTTAGGGAGGCCCGCGGGCGAGGTTTTTCGGGCGGGCGACATTGGTGATCGCGGACGATGGCGCGCAATTGCCGAGCGTGGGCCCAAGTTCGATGATCGACTGGCGGCAAGCGGGCAACCATATCGAGCAAGACACTCGAGAGCAGAGCAGCGTGAGATCGAGATTGCGAGAGCTAGAGAGCTTGGGAGCTAGAGAGCGGCGCATTCATCAAAAACGATCGTTGTGGTTGTTGTTCGTGGGAGCTCACCAATGAGAGGCCAGTCGGACGTCACGACCACTCGGACGGCGCTCGCGCTGGCGCTGGCGCTGTTGCTCGTTTGCGCGGCGCATCGTGTGAGTGGCGCCGCCACCGCCGCCGCCGCCAACGCCGCCGCCAACGCCACCTCAGCCACAGTCGAGCACATCGGCGATAATGACCAGCACCACGACGACGAGCAAGACTTCCACGATGCCGAGACGGACGTCTTCTTCGACGCCAAGACGCACAACTTCGAGGCGCACAGCGGGCCGCCAAACAGAGGCCACCACCATCACCACCACCACCACCACCACCTGGTCGAGGAGGAGATCTTCTACGACAGCCCCGAGGAGGTGGAGTACAGCGAGGGCGACGAGGAGAACTCTTGCGCCAGCTCGAGCCGGGCCGACTGCTTCCAGTGCTGCACTCACCAGGGCTTCGACCTGCCCCTCTGGAACACAACCGTAGGCCAGTGCTTCTGTTACGCCAGCGACGGCGACGAGAACATTTGTCGCGAGGCGCGCGGCTCACCCAGGGCGTGTCACGCCTGCTGCCTGGCGCGCAACTATCGCGACTCCGACTGTCCTCGCAACGAGCACAATCTCATCGATCGCGAGGCCGCCTGTTTCTGTTCGCGGCCCATCTTCGAGGCCTTCTTCAGCACCGTCAAGAGTTCCCTCAAAGAGGCGGGATTCCTGTGATTTTGAGCCGCCCAAACGTCAACAGGTGGCGCCCTCTCAGTGGGCTCAAGTCGGGTCAGCTCGAGCTTGCAGGCTCAGTTCAGCTCTAGGCCACGAACGGCAGGCAATTTGAATCTCAAGACTGCACAAAAAGTGGACAGGGGCTCGTCATGGCGGCGCATTGTTTAATCAAAATAACACTTCACATCGGTTGCGTCACAGCGCCGGCGGCGCGTGGGCGAGCGCGCTACCGGCGAGCACACCTCGCGAGCACACAACTCTAGCGGTGTAAATAGAACTCTTCTTTGTCTCGCTTTCTCTCTCTCTCTCTCTCTTGTCTTCAAAACCGACCTCACTCGTACTCGATCTTGTTTGATCGTTTGCCTGATCGTTCACTCGAACGTTGCCGAACCAAACGTTCAATCGTTCGCCGCCCATTTGTGGCTCAAGGCTCGCGGCTTACGGCGTCGGCGTCGTCGTCGTCGTCGTCCTTGTAACATAACAGTTTTCTTGTGTAGTTTGCCTAATATAAATTTGTGCATATAAGTTCGTGTGACCGTGTATAATGAGTGTCTTGTTACTTGTTGTTATTGTCCTCTCGCGTGTTTGTGTGAGGCTGTGTGTGTGTGTGTGTGTGTGTATAAAGTGCCTACCACAAACTGCTCGCTGTCCTATGGCCAAAGGTGTGGGACTCTGTATACGTCTGTCTCCACTCAACAATTTGCGTATAAATTCATCCATAAATATCTGCTTGCCCTTCCATGAGAACAGTTTTCTCGGCCCGCGCCAGGTGGGCGACCTCACTTCCGGCCCGCCACTCACAGCTTACTCGTGGCGTCCTGGTCGTCGTCGCTCGCCTCGAACGAGGAGCCCGGCGGCAGTCGGCGTCGCTCGTCGGCCAGCGTGGCCGCGGGCGCCACGGGCGTCGTGTGCGCCGCAGCGGCGACCTCGCGCGACGCGGGCGCGGCCCGCGCCACGCCCATGCTCGCGAGGTCGGCCTGGCTGGAGGTGGGCGTGGCCATGGGCGTCGAGTGCGACGCCTTGCGGTGATGATGGTGGTGGTGGTGGTGATGGTGATGGTGCGGCTTCCGGCCGGGCGACCGCGGCAAGCGCTCGCGGCCGGGCGACTGCTCAGAAGGCGGGGCGGGTTCGACTCCCGAAGTGGGAGGGCCGCCGAAGTGGGCCGGCGGTCGCAGGGCCACTGGACTGGCGGGCACCTCTGGCGGGGGCGGCGGGGGCGGCTGCTGCTGAGAGCTGGCCGACGAGTGGCGCCGGCCCGCGTCGACGCTGCGCCGCGGGCTTGAGCGGTCGGCCGAGCGGCCGGGCGAGCGGTGCGACCGCGTGGGCGGCGGGGGCGGCACCTGCGGGGGCGGGGGCGCGTCCGAGGGCCGGTCGAGTGCGTTGACGCGCCTGGCCAGTTGAGCAATGTCCTGTTTGAGGTCCTGTTTGAGATCGTTGAGCATCGCAATGATCTGGCCCATGGCCTGGGCGTCGCTTCCGGCGGAAGTGGTCACTGGCGGTGGCTTGGGGTCGGGCGGACTCCTGTGGGAGGCGTGGAGGAGTTTGAGGGGCGAGCGTTTGCTCGAGGGCGACGGGGCGGTCGGGCCCGGCGGCGGCGTCTCGCTCAGCAGAGAGCCGCCCGGCGTCGTGGGCTCCTCCTTGATCACCGGATGGCGGCCCAGCAGCGGCGCAAAGCTCGGCTTGGGCCCCACCGCCGCCGCCGCCGCCGCCGCCACTGGTGGCGCAGGTCCGCCCGCCGCGCTGGGCGTGGCCGCCTGCGAGCTGGGCGTGACTAGTGTGGGCGCGGCAGGCGTCTGTTGGGCGGCAGCCGCTTGTTGGGTCGCCTGTTGTTGCTGTTGTTGTTGTTGTTGTTGTTGCTGCTGCTGTTGCTGCTGTTGCTGTTGTTGCTGTTGTTGCTGTTGGGAGAGACGCTCTACGGAGGCGTGACCGGCGGCGCCCTGTGAGTTTTGGCGCGACATCTGGTGCGAGTGCTGGCGCTGGTGCCAGCCGTGTCGCGACCAGTCGAGCACGTCGCGCACTACGCAGATGTGCTCCGACTTCCGGGCCACCACCTCGATGCCCTTGATGCGCATCGGCGACGACAACTGGTCGAGACCTCCGCGCGCGCCCTGGTTGCTGGTGCCGCTGATTGGTGGGCATTCGGAGTGGTGGCATTCAGCAGTGGATGGAGGTTAATCATCATGACGCAACTGATATGTGTGACCACTAGCAAGAAGCGGCGCACAAATACCAGCATACTCACCTCTTGTCCATGTTGTCCAGCAGCGCCTGGTGGCCCTTGCCGCCCGGCCGGAAGTAGTTCTCGTCCACCTCGTCCTCGCGGCCGCCGTCGGCCGACGACCTGTTCGAGCTCTGCTCTCCGCTCGAGTCGCCCGCCCGACGCACGTCGAGCAGCTGCGACTTGGCGCCGGCGCCGGCGCCCGAAGTGGCGCCCTCTGTGGAGCCCACTTTGGGGCCGGCTGCGCGGGCGGCCGCAGAGGCCACGGCCGCCGACCAGCGGCTCTGTTTGCTCATCAGACTGCGCGCCGCCCCGAATCGGGCGGGCCCCTCGCCTGGGCCCGCGGGCTCGCCCAGCGAGTCGCCGCTGCCGCCGCCCGCGCCCGTCAGATGGCCGCTGATGCTGGGCACCGGGCCGCCCGCGCCGCCCTCGCCCGGCACCTGAAGTGTGTTCGAGGAGGCGCCCGCGTCCGACTGCTTCCGGAAGCGCGAGATGAGTCGGCGCACCAAATGGTCCTGGCCGATCTCGGGCTGTGGCTGGTTCTGGGTCATCTCCTCGAGCTCCTGCTCGTGCTTCAGGTCGGCCACCTTGCGGAATATTATCTGCGGCGTGAAATGGAAATGGTGTAAGTTGACGACAACGACGATCACGACGACGACGACGACGAAATACACACACACACAACGAACGTGTGGCGTATCACACTTGCACTCACCCTATGGCGAAGGTTGTAGGTGAGAATCATGCGGTTCGAGAAGGAGGTGCAGAACTGGCGATGCGAGTTCAGCACCCGCATGAGGCCCTCGCGCTTGATTGCGTGCAGGTCGCAGTAGGTCAGGGCGCGCACGTTGGCGGTGGAGGTGAACTCGGGCAGGAAGTAGTAGCCGTTGGCCTCGGTGTAGTTCCAGAACTCGTCCCCGAAGACGTCGCCCTTGCCCAGGATGGCCACCACCTCCTCGTCCTGAATGACCTCGAGCGAGCCGCTGACGACGAAACACAGCGACTCGATCACTTCGCCCACGTGATAGAGCAGGTCGCCCGGGGCCGAGTGGTCCATGACGAACTCGGTGGCGAGCGCGCGCAGGCAGCCGTCGCTGGCCAGCCGAAAGGCGGGATGCTCGTTGAACACTTTCCTGTTCAAATGGACGCAAATGTCGGCGTTCATGTCCTTGGGCACATACGAGAGCACCTTCTTGGAGTCGATGCCCTTGGTCATGGCCCAGGTGCTCACCACGTAGTCCATCACTCGTTCGCGCAGCGCGTTCGGCACCTCGTGCAACTTCATGAACTCGCGCACATTGTTTAGCATCTCGTGGTAGCGCGCCGTGGCCGACATCATCTGCTGGATGATGGTGGTGACGTGACCAAAAATGGTGGCATAAAGCAAGGCTACGGGGGGGCGTTTGCGTTGGAGTGAGTGAGAGTTTGCGTGTGGGCGAGTGTTAATTACAGGAGTGTCCTTTTTTTTCGAGGGCCTTTCACTCGATGCAGCTGGTGGCCACCAGTGGAGGTGTACTCACCTCCAATTATCATCATGATTATCGTGAACATCTTCTCGTTGTCCGTCTCGGGCGACACGTTGCCGAAGCCCACGGACGTCATGCAGGTCATCGTGAAGTAGAGCGCCGAGATGTACATCGTCCACTTGGTGGGGCCGCCGATCAGCTCGCGCGGGAAGGTCATGTTTGCGGTGATGGGCGAAAAGGGCGACTGTGTAGTTTGGTTCGGTTTAGTTGGGTTTAGTTTAGTTCGAGGCGCGTGATATTAGTGGACGAGTCAAATTAGAGCTCGCGTTCGAGCGCAAATGGACACGCGCGACCTATGCGCCCAGACGGTCGTTTTTGGCGCGCCCATTTTGCGGCCTTAGCGCGAGGCCAGAGGATTGCGCAACTCACCTGCGTCACATTGCCCAGCTTCCACAACCAACTGTGACGGAGTCCGTTCTCGGCGTCCGAGCGGCCGATGTGGTACCAGATGCAGGCGAGCCAGTGGGCGACAATCATGTAGAAGCAGATGAGGAGGATGAGCATCATGGTGCCGTACTCGATGTACCTGTCCACCTTGCGCACCACTCGGCCCAGCCGCAGCAGACGGACCACTTTAAGAGCACTGAAGAGCGAGCCAATGCCTTGTTGCTGCTGGAGAATTTCGGTTCGGATGCGTGAAGTTAGTGGGGGCAGTGGCTCGATGGAGGAGGGTGAGTGTGGTGGTGGGGGGTCGCAATGGATGGGGGAAGGAAGTAGCAAACAGCCTCGATCATCACTTACGTCATCGGCGCCCAGACCGTGAGTTATGAGGTCGTAGGGGATGCAGGAGAGGAGGTCGATGATGAACCAGGTCTTGAGGTAGTTCTTCTTGATGACTCGCGGGTCCGACACGACCTCGCCGCCGGGGCCCACGAATGTGGTGTGGAAATTGAGCAAGATGTCGATGAAGAAGATGACGTCCACAACACTGGCGGCGACCACGCCAAGCGACGACGACGAGACACTCAATTAAGTGACGAGCATCTAAAATGGGCGCAATGTGATCAATGTGCCCATCAACTATCTCACTCACCTGTCGACTATGAGCAGCATGTGCTCCTCGGTCGTTTTGTTCCGGAAGGCCACGTTGTAGGGAACCATAATTGCCGTGTAAAAGGTGAGCATGAGTATGACCCAGTCCCAGATGGCCTTGAAAGCGCAGTAGTGGAGCAAAATGTGGGGCGGCGTCTGGGGAGCCTCCTGACGGTATTGAGGCAAAACCTCTGGATTGAGGGTCATAAACTGCGCTCGGTGGCGGTGACGGTGGCGGTGGTGGTGGCCGAGATGTTTTTGTCCGGCTGTCAGTGGTAGTGCTTTGGCGTGGAAGTGCGCCAGATTGGGCGCGCTCTTGGCCACAGCGGTGGCGGGGGAACTTTTGGTGGTGGCGGTGGCGGTGGTGGCGGTGGTGGCGGTGGAAGTGGAGGTGGAGGTGGTGGTGTTTTGGGGCACGGGGACGGAAAACGGGGCGCTGGCGGCGCTGGCCACCTGTTTGGCCATCGCGGCCGAGGCCGACTCGACGGTTGGACTACTCACATGACCAAAGTGCGATTGTCTCACCTGCGACTCGGGCGCCTTGATGATGGGCAAATTGGACGAGATTTGCGTCGACAGGGCCGACCGCGAGCGGGTGACGGTGCGCGCGAGGCGCGCGAATTTGCTCAAGTTCTTGCTGGAATCATCTTCGATGGGGTTCTTCAGGGCGGTGATATCACGAAATGTTAACAAAAATAGAACGACAACATTCTTCTCATTCTTGATGGGCGCAATGTGGAGCAGTAGCCAGATGGGGACGCCTGTGTTGTTGGAGCAAGCGGATAGGATGGAGTTGTTAGTTGAGTTGCCAGTCGACAGGTGGCCCCACTGGGCGTGTGAGGCGAGGATCAGATCCTCCAGCCTATGGGAGACGAGCAGACGCCCGAGATTTGCCTGGCAGGGCCGGAAACTTGTCAGCGAGCAGCGAGGATGCGGCCGCACACACACACACACCTGCGCTGGAACGGCCGAATTTCCGGCCAGCCGAGTTTGAATTTTTATCATACGAGCCGACGAGACAGCGCGCAAACAGCGGGCGGCCGGGCGGCCGGCGCGGCGCCTCTTGCCGGCTGATTGAGCGCAAACGGGGCCCGCGCTGTGATTCTGTTTGCTCGATGCAAATTCGGCCCGCCGGCGTTGGCGAGGCTCGCCGAGGGCGCGCCTGAGCCGCGCGCTGGAAGCCGACGCCGTGCACGTGGCGCAGGTGCGCTAATTTAAAATTTCAGGCAAAAAGAGCGCGCCGACACCTGAGACGCGGCGGCGGCGGCGGCGGCGGCGGCGGTGCTGGCGGCCCTGGCGGTGTGGCGCACAAAAGGCCGGCGGAAAAACTTTGATTGATTGGCGCGCGTGTCGGGGGGAGCCGCGCCCGGGCGCCCATAGATCACGCCGGCCAGCTCGCCTGCGGGCGGGCTCGCACGCGCCCGTCTGGCTGTGTGTGTGTGTGTGTGTGAGCTGGCGCTGGTGAGTGAGCGCGCGGAAATCAGCGCAAATCAGGGGCCGAGCGCTCCGGGCACGACGCACGTTCCAAGTGGACAGGTCGGACGAGCGGGCGCCGGGCCTAATCGGTCGCCAGCGGGCTCCGCATGGGGCCCGAGTTGTCCGCTTGCGGAGTGAGTGGGGTGGTGGGTATGGCTACATTTGCGTCCATTTGCTCGGCCGCCCGTCCGCCCACTCGCCGCTCGTTAGTGCTCGTCGACTCGACGGCCGCTGATGGAATTATAATTTGGCGCTGGCTCGGCCGCTCGCCGGCGCCGACAAATGGGGGCCAAGGGTTCGGTGGTGCGCATTGCGCCAACTCGGCCTTATGTAAGCGAGAGCGGGCACGTGCTTAAGTGGCGCGCAGGAGCGGATTTTAAATCTGGCGCGCGGCGCCACTAGCGACCCGCGAGGCCCTGACCGAATTCTCAGTGTCGCTTGCGAGGCCGACTAGCTAGCGAACGAACGAACCAACGAACCAACGAACTAACGAATGAATGAACGAACGGACAAGGGCACGAACGAATGAATGGACTGAGGAGTGAACGAAAGAGGGAACGAGCGCCGAACGAGCAACGAGTGAGTAAACAAACAAACAAACGACCACGACGTGGAGCTAATTCAATGTCAGCCGAGCGACGAGGAATTCTGCAGAATTCGCGCGCACGTCCGCCGGATGCGGGCGGCCGCGGCCGTCGGGGGCAGCAATCAGCGCGCCAAATGGACGCGCCCGAGCGCTCGCCGGCCCGCACTGAATGCGCAACTCGAGCTGAGTCTCGGCAACTCGATTAGGTGGCCGCGCAGGTGTAACGATCTTGGCGGGCCGCGCACACTCCGCGTTACGTGAGACCATTAGCGTGAAAGGCTCGCGCGCGCGCCGCTAATTAACTCCTTAAACTGGCCGCGCGTGTGCTCGTTCACCTGGTTGTGCGATCGGGCGGCGCGCTGGCTTAGCAGAGGCGCCGCCAGCCGGACACTCGGGCCCACACCGACAGGCGGCGCGCGTGATCTATGGCGCGCCTGATTGGGGGCCGAGCGGCGCTGAGAGCTGAGTATTCAGCGCCACTCACACTCACGGCCTCACCAAGACCCGCCTAGACGTCGATTGTTTGCGCGCCGCCGAGTTTCGAGGCGTCCGACTTGCGTGGCGACTCGGCGCTCACTCGCTCGGTCGCCCCCAAGTCGCGCACATAAATTCCGGCGCCGAGCGGCAAACAAGCGGCCGGTCAGCTGGCTAGCGCTGGTGAGCGCGGGCCCGAGCGCCGCGCCCAGCCGACTTATTCATAAATCAGCGCACGAGCGTCGCCGGCGCGTCCCTTTTAAGTTTTCGGCTGGCGCCGGGCGCGAAATGGGCTCGCCGGCCGCCGATTTGATTGATGTGCCGCCGACACGAGCCAGTGAGCACGCGCGCCGGCGCCTGCAAGTGTCTGGCACGTAGCTCGGCCGCTCGACTCGTTACGGCCGCAGTGGGGGCCGCATGGTGGCGGGCGTAAAGAGGTGGCGGCCGCATGCAGAAGAGTCGTGGGCGCCGAGATGGCGATTCAATTGAGACCTCTCGTCGGGCGCGGCCAGCGAGCGAGCCACACACGAGAGCTCGCCAGTCGGCTGCCCGCAATCAAGTCCAGCTCCCGACCCGCGCGCACATTTGCATTGCCGCCGGCCCCACCTGCGGTTGTGTTGTTTCGCGCTCGCGCTCCCGGATGCGGGCGATTAGCCGGCCCGATCGACGGAGGCGCGCTTCCGGCGGCGCACCTGGCGCCCGAAACGGCCCCCAGCTCGAGTCGGTGATGGGCACGCGGCGCAATGGGCCGCAATATCTGGCCGGCCAGAATGTTGGCGCGCGCCAACTGCGACAATGAAGCGCGACATCAGCGCCGAGTCGAGTCGAATAAACACGCGCACAAACACGAACACGAACACGAACACGAACACGAACTCGGGAACAGGAACATGAACACGAAGGCGAACAGTGAGGCCAACAAACGCACACACGCCGATTGCTCGATGAATTTGCAATTTTGTTTCGCACCTTCGCCCGGTCGCTTGATTGAATTTGCCACCGCCGCCGCCGCCGACTTGATCGCGCGTCGCTTCCGGCGCGCCCAAGACGCCACGCGCGACTGGGCGGCGCCGGGCGCGCTCGTCGCTCGTCGCTCGTCGCTCGTCGCTCGT